>JWZX01003124.1:0-34111 GCA_001275005.1 Chrysochromulina tobinii | reverse complement strand
CTCCACTCGCCTTGTGGCCGGCGCCCGCGACGGCGCTGGCGCCCGCGACGGCGCTGCCGCCCCCGCCGACCTCTTCGTGCTGCTGGTTGGCCTTGGAGGCGGCAAACTCGGACGCGAGTACGCCATATGTGGTGAGCGTCACGTCGTGCGCCGCGAGCACAGCCGCGTCCTTGGTGCGGTGCTGGCCGTGGTGTACGTACCTGTGGGGAGCAGAGCGTCGTGGTGAGCACATGCATGCTGGGCCGGCTGGCCGTGGTGTACACGTACACGCTCAGCTGGTGCGGGACGACGTGCAGCGCCAATTGCTCGTGCCATTGAGAGAGTAGAGACGTCGGGCACACGATGAGGGTCGCCGGCCGCCGCGAGACGCTGTGACGGCTGTAACGGCTTCCGATCGGCGCGCCCAGCGATCTCGAGCGATCTGCCACCAGCCGCCCGCCGCGCATCGCAAGCTGCTGACCATGCGGCGCGGCGGCGGCGGTAGGGAGGCTCGAGGCGGAGAGAGCGCTCAGGACAGCGCTGTCACTGGCGTCGATGGCGACGGCGGCGGGCGCGGTGCGGCTGAGCCTCTTGAGGCGGCGGCGGCGTGGCTGCGCCACAAAATCGTCCTCCTCCTTGTCCTCGTCGTCCTCGTCCTCCTCGTCCTTCTCCTCCTCATCGGAACTACTCGCCTTCCACTCGTCGTCCTCCTGCGTCGCCCAAGGCCGCCTTACCATGCGTCGTCATCGTGCGCTGCCCGACACGCGCTTTGCCGCCACGCCCCGCTGCCGCCGCGGCTGCTGACGAGGCCGACGCCGCTGCCGCCGGTGGCTGATCGCGTGAGCGCTTGCCCTGCGCGCGCGCGCCGCCACTCCGCAAGCAACGGCCGCCGCCGCCGCCGCCGCCGCCGCCGCCGCCCTCATCGTCGCTCTCATCTAGCCCGACGTAGACGGCATGTTGGCTGCACCGGCGCCGCGGCCGGCTGCGCGCCGAGTTGAGCGCCACGCTTGACGAAGCCTCTGCTGCGCGCGCCAAGTTTGACGAAGCCTCTTCTGAGCTCGAGTGAGCCACGGAGACCGCGGAGGCCGCGGAGGCCGCGGAGGCACAGGCCGCGGAGGCACAGGCCGCGGAGGCACAGGCCGCGGAGGCGGTGCATGCGGAGGCGGCTGCTACCCTGGCGTCAGCAGCAGCATTAGCACGCACATCGCGTGCGGATGCGCGAGCACGTGACGCGTTGTGATGAGCACGTGACGCGGTGTCGGACGCTGTGTCGAGCGCTTCCAACATCTCGTCATCATCTCCCACCATCTCATCCTCATCCACCTCCTCTTCGAGATGCGTCCTTCGGCGCTTGTGCGCACTGCGGCGGCGGCCAGCGCTGTGTCGAGCGCTGCTGCTGCGCCGCCTGCCTACGTGAACCTCCTCCTCATCTCCCCCACGCTCCTCCTCGACCTCCTCCGCCTTCGCCTCTGCCGCGTCGGCTGCGCTTGCTGCCTCGCTCGACACGGCGCTCGGTTGCGGCACCGGCGGTGTCGACGCTCGGCGCTGCGCACTGCGCGGTGGACGAACCTGCCACTCGCCTTGCTCATCACGGAAGAGAATCTCGGGTGAGCTCACGTACCCTTCGTCAAAGGCAGTGCAAGTTGGCAGCGGGCGTGGCGGCGACGCCATCGCCTCCTGCTTCACCTCCGCCGTGGTGGGCGCCTCATCCGCCGTGGTGGGCGCCTCGTCCGCCGTGGTGGGCGCCTCGTCCGCCGTGGTGGGCGCCTCGTCCGCCGTGGTGGGCGCCTCGTCCGCCGCTTCCTCTGCCGCAGCTCCATCCACCGTCTGGAGAGCGCTCGCCTTTCCATCCGCCGTCTGGAGAGCGCTCGCCTTTCCATCCCCGTTGGCCTCCACGTTGGCCACCGCACCCTCGAGAGCCTCAAGGTCCGCCAAGATGGTGCCAATCACCTGCAGTGTCTTCCCTAGTCCCATCTCGTCAGCGAGGATGCCGCCGCGCGGCGTGCCAGCATCCGAGGGCGGCGTGAGGCTCGCGGCGCCAGAGGCCACGTGAATGTAGAAAGGGGTGCCGCACTGCAGCCGCCACTTTCCCCACATTGGGGCCAGGCTCTCTGCGACCAGCGTGCCGCCGCCGCCGCCGCCGCCGCCCTCGCCGCTGGCGCCGGGGCCACCAGTTCCGCTGCCTTCGGAGCGCCGTACCGGCGCCCCGAGGGTCTCTCGCGAGCGCATCCATCCCACGCCCTGTCGCTGGTACTCGTGTAGCGTCGAGGCGAGGGCGGTGGGCTGCGGCGCGTCAAAGCGGCTCAGCTGCGTCGGGTCGCAACCCAGCTGATGGTAGACCGAGTGCAACTGCTCGACCGAGAGGCTCTCCTCGTCCGCCTCGCCGCCGCCGCCACCGCCGCCACCGCCGCCACCGCCACCGCCGCCACCGCCGCCGCCGCTGCCACCGCCGCCACCGCCGCCGCCACCGCCGCCGCCACCGCCGCCGACCTCGACGCTGTCGGCTCCCACGTCGAGGCCTGCGTGCGGATCGGTGGCGGGGGCGATCTCGGGCGGCAGCCGGAGCTGCCGGACCAGCCGACTGAGCGCATACCTGTGGGGAGCAGAGCGTCGTGGTGAGCACATGCATGCTGGGCCAGCCGACGCATGCATGCTGGACCAGCCGACTTAAAGCGAGCGCGTACCGACGCGCCGTGGCCGCGGCCGCCGTCTCGCTTGCATCGACGCCCGCGGACGCGGCGGCGGCGAGGTCGTCAGTGAACGCCGCGCGCTCGAGCCAGATCTTGATGCGCAGCGGGAATGCGTCCATGATGCCCAGGCCGCCGGGGGGCAGCCGGCCGGCCGAGAGCTCGACTGAGGCCCGGTGCGTGTCCAAGAGCGGAGCGAGGCACTCTGCGAGCTCAAGAGGCAATCGGCCGAGCTCCGACCCTCGCGCCGAGCAGAAGCGAAGGATGCTGTTCGTGGGCGGCGCCGCAGCTTTGAAGAAAGGACCTCTGGAGGCTCCGCTGCCGCGCGCGCCGCCGCCACCGCGCGCGCCGCCGCTACCGCCACGCCCGCCGCCGCCGCCGCTGCCGCCGCCTCCACCCCCTCGCTTGGCGGCGGGCTTGGAGGGCGCGGCTTGACGTTTCAGGGTGAGAGGCTCGTCCTCGAGCACCTCGCCCTCACGGATGCGCGAGAGAGAAAGGGCTCGTACCTCCGCTGGTGGAGCGAGCAGCTTGGGCCACACTGCCGCGGCGGCAGCGCTCGCGCCCGTGACCGCGCTTGCGCCCGTGAAGGCCGCACCACCACCAGCGTACGCGCAGGCGGAGGCCGAAGCGGAGGCCGAGGCGGAGGCTGAGGCGGAGGCCGAGGTGGAGGCAGGGCTGCCACCATCTCGCGGCTGCCGCGCTGCCGGTGCCGGCGCTGGTGCTGGTGATGGTGCTGCGGCAGGCGGTGCCGAGCATGCGACGAGTGGCGGGACACGCACAGCTGGCACGCTGTCATCTATGTCGTCCAGGTCGATGGCGTTAGCCGCGTGGGCTCCGGAGGCGCCAGCCGTGGCGGCAGCGTGATCTGCCGCAGGCGCCGCATACGGCGAGAACGAGGGCGGCGGTGGCGGCGGAGAGAAGACTTCCTCTGGCTGTGCATCGAGTAGCAGGTTGAGCGCCGTGCCCACGTCGCCGCTCGAGCGGCGCAGCGCATCCTCAACAATGTGCCGCGCGGGCGTCGCGGCGCCCATGATGGCATTAATGGTGTTCGCGCCGACGCGGATCAGCGCGTTCATCGCGCGCCCAAGAGAGGAACCTCGAGCGAAAGGCGCGGAAATCGCGCCCCAAAATTCACAGACACGTTCGAAAGGGTCTTCGCGAAAAAATCGTGCGCATCATCCTTGAATTTTCGGATCCTCGAGAGCGCAACGGCCCCTAAACAGGCATTGCCGTCGTCTCACCGTGACTGGCGAGAGGTGGGTCAGGTACAACTCTCACCTGTTGGCGCATGGTCTTATCGCACGCCCCGCTCGAACCGCTCTCGATGAGCGAGCAGGACTCCATGACGTCGTCGGGCGAGTCCGAGATGGTGACGCCCACCGACGAGAGCATGCCCTCGGCGGGGCTCGGCCTGCTCGCCGCGGCCGCGAGCGCGCCGACCTCGAGGGTTGGCGCGGTGCATGGCAAGGACGAGGAGGAGCTCGACGCGGACGAATCGGACGACGACGAGGGGCTTGTGGTTGCGAGCGCCGTCGTCGAGAGCTTGCATCACGCGCCGCCCACCGACGTCGAGCAGGGCCAGATCATCGCACGGCAGCAAAAGGAGATTGCGGCCCTCCGCGAGCTTGTCGCCTCGCAGGCGGCGGCGATCGAGCACCTGCGCGCGGCCGCCGCGTGCGTGGCGCCGCACGGCCCGCACCCACCGGGCACCTCGCCGCCGCCACCCTACGGCCCGGCCTCGCCCAGCTCGGAGCTCATCTCGGCCGCCGAGGAGCTCGACGCGCTCTCCCCCTCGCACGCAAGGCACACCTCGCGCCTACCGTCGGGGTTGGGGCACTCGCAGGGCTTCTACCTGCCGCAGCACGCGCTCTCGGACGGCTCGGCTAAGCAGCACTCGGACGCACGCGCTCTGCCCACGCCGCAGCAGCACCGCACCGCCACGCCCACGAGCGAGCGTCACCACCCCCACCACTTTGCCGCCGGTCCCTCCTACAACGCGCTGCTCGACGCGCCGCCGGCGGCGAAGCGACTCAAGAGCCACGAGGCGTCGTCGGCGCCCTCGCCGCGCGCCGACGCACTCCCGTACGCCGCCGTCACGCTCTCATTGCATCCGTATCGGACGACCGTCATGGGCAAGGCGCAGCCAAGGATGGGGCGCACGAACACGCACGTGCTATGGACAGTCCAGGAGGACGAGTGCTTACGACGGCTGGTGGCGGAGCACGGCGAGCAGGCGTGGGCGCTCGTGGCGAGCCGCATGCCCCACGAGCGCAACAATAAGCAGTGCCGCGAGCGCTGGCGTAACCACCTGCGCCCTCAGTGCAACAAGGGCCCGTGGACGGATGCGGAGGATCTGAGGATCCTTGAGATGGTGCAGCAGCACGGTACCAAGTGGGCAAAGATCTCGAGCTTGTACCTGCCCGACCGCCCCGAGAACGACATCAAGAACCGCTGGCACATCCTAGCGCGCCTCCACCAGCACACAGCCAACGGCGCCCAGCACGGCGCCTCGGCGGCGGGCACGGCTATGGCCGGTAGCGAGCTGGCGTTCTCCTCGTTGGCGCGCCCCGGCTCGGCCTTGGGCGCCGCCTTGGGCGCCGCCTTGGGCGCCGCCACGTCCGCGCTGCCGCCCGAAACCGCCGCCCTCGCCGCCGTCGCCCTCGCGTCCCTCGACGCACGCGCCATTGAGACCGCCTGAGGGCGGGAAGGCGCGGGGCAGCTCCCTTCACGGCGGGTGTCTGCTCCATAGGCTCGAGAAGAGCCCCCCCCCCCGACCCGTCCCTTGCCATATTAGGGCTGGGCGCGTCCCTCGATTGACGAACACAGCAGCAGCAGCAAAGACTCGAGGACACAGAGACTCCAGGACACAGAGACAGAACAGCATGCAAACACCGCTGAGAAGTGTGTGCCGTCGGCTCCATTTGGCATGGTGTGGAGCATGGTGGACGGAGGAGGCTACCTGGCTACTACGCCGCCGGCGAATGATGTGGCGCATGCGCGTCGCGGCGGGCAGCCCTCGTGCCTCGAGGTGAATATACGAGGACGCGGGGAGCGCGGCGAGACTCGTATGTCGGTAGCCGGAGGCAGCCGCCATTCCGCACCGCGAACCGCGGCCCTCCGTGCGCGCCGGTTTAGCGTCCGCATAAATATCGATTTAAGTATTGAGAAGATGATGATTGAGAACCGGATAAGAAACGTAATAGAACCTGCCTCCACTCGTCCGTCGCGCGTCCCGCCCGCGGCGCGTCTCGTCACGGCGCGCCGGCGCGCGCGGCGCGCCCCGCGGCCGCGCGCCGGCCGGCGCACTAAGAGCGCTGGCTTGCGCAGGACGTTGAGGAGCACTCGCAAATGGACAGAGTGTTCCCACATGCCGTGCGCAGGAGGTTTGGCACCGCCTTGTACCCGGTGTCTTCGTCGGGGCGTCGCCCGCTCGTGGCTCCCATATTTGGAAGATGGGCATTGGCTCGGTGACGTGGCCGTTGGCCGCACCAGTCCGATCCCGCGTCCTAATATGGGAGCCCGCCCATCGTCCTAATATGGAATTCCGGTCATGCCGATGGGCCGGCCTCAACGGGCGAACGGCAGGCACAGGTACGCGCCATAAAAGTACTTCCAGAGCTCCATGTACAGGGCGTAGACGGCTGGGGGGTCATCGGGCGACACGCTCGCGGCACGCCGGCGGATGGCGACGACGGAGGCGGCGCAGGCGAGGCTGACGGCGAGGCGACGCACGGCGAGCGCCGCGGTGGGCGCGAGCGTCGCGGCCGCGCCGAGAGCCACTCCGGTTAGCGCGAGCGTCGTCGTGAGCAGATTGAGTCCCAGCCGCAGAACCGCCGCGGCCCCGATGCGCACCTGATGAGGGAGGTCATCGAGTGGCCATCAGTGGCCCTCAGTGGTCATCGAATGGCAATCAGTGGCAATCAGTGGCACTCGGCAGCACTCGGTAGCACTCACCGGCAATCCATCTCTGATGAAGGAGGCCATCAGATCCACTCAGCGGCAATCAGCGGCAATCCATCTCTGATGAAGGAGGCCATCAGATCCACTCAGCGGCAATCAGCGGCAATCCATGGCAACCAGTGGCGCGCTCGCACCGAGAAGGAGCGGATTCCAAACTGTCGGTCGCCCTTGATGTCGGGCACGTCTTTCAACAACGCGATCACGAGGCCGAAGAGGCTGAAGAAGCCAACGGGCGCCCAGCAGCGAAGCGGCAGCGACGACCAGCCGAGCGCCGCCGACGGCAGCGAGCCTGCCGCGGCCGCGGCGACGGAGATCGCGTGTGCGCAGAAGCCCCAATTGACCAGCGCACCGCTGCGGGCGGCATGGGGCGTGGGGGCGAGTGTGAGTGCGAGCCGGGAGGGCGCGTGCAAGGGGATCCATCGGCCGAGGACTGGCTGGCACACGCGCATGCATGCATGCAAGGGGATCCATCGGCCGAGGACTGGCTGGCACACGCGCATGCATGCACCGGACGGTGATGATGCAGGCGCTAGCGAGGAGCGGAAAGCGCTTGAGACGGAAGGGCGGCGCCGAGTAGAGCGTGCCAAGCACCGCCGAGCCCAGCAGCGTGATGCGCAGCGCGTTCGTAGAGAGCCAGGGATGCCACCAGCCGAGGCCGAGGGAGAGGACGAGAGCTCCAGCCACGAGCAGGCTGCCGGCGAACGGACTGAGCTCGCCCGAGGCCAGCGGCAGGTCGGGTTTGTTGATGCGGTCAATCTCGATGTCGAGCAGCTGGTTGAGGCCGGTGATGTACACGTTCATGAGCAGCGCGGCGGGCAAGGCGTACAGCACGCCTTGGAGCAGTGGCAGCGACAGCGCCGCTCCCGCCGGCGCCGCGTACAACGTGAGCGCAGGAATGCACACCGCGGAGCCGAGCATAGTATGCGGTCGCGAGAAGCGCCAGAGCACGCGCAGCAGCGACGATGGCCGCGGCAGCGCAACTGCGATGTCAGCAGGGAGCGGCTCGCTGTCGTCCTCGCTGTCGTCCTCGCTGTGCTGGGCGAGAGCACTCCGTGGCGGGCTGGCGACCGCGACGCTCCGACGGCAGCGCGGCGCAAGGGTCGGTCGAGCAGCAGAGGTAGCGGAACCGGTTGACAGCGCGTGGACGCGCACTCCCGACAGTAGGAGTGCAGACAATACGAAGCGCGCCGACATCTCCGCCGCCGACGCGGAGATGAAGGTACACACGGAGCAATTCCTCAAAGGGATGTGGGGAATTCGGCACAAAGACGCACTTCTTGTCCGACGCACCTCCCTCAGATGTGGGGACCAGGCCTGCGACTCTCTTTGAACGATGCATGCGTGGTTTTCATTTTTTCTCACAGAATTCCTCTCGAAGTGACGCACTTGTGCACATCCGCACACGGGTCCCTCGCGGTCCCTCTCCATGCCTCCGTCCCCCATCAGCGACGACGACTTCGAGCGACTTCCCCCGAACTCGACGGCGGCGGCGGCGCGATGCCCCCTCGCGCCCCTTGGCGCCAGCTCGCAAGTGGCGGCGCAGGCCAGCTCGCAAGCGGGCGCCAAGGGCTGTCGCCAGCCGCCCGAGACTGTGGAGCGCGTGCACGAGCTCTGCCGCGAGGGGCTGAGCCTGAGCGGCATCCGCAACAAGCTCAACGAAGAGGGCTTCAAGAACTCCCGAGGCCAAGTCTGGCCCATCAACAATGACCACGCAGTGGTCATTCGCATCATCACGAAGAAAGGCTACACGGTCCCGCCGCTCGATTCCGACGGCGAGGAGGAGGACGAAGGAGAGGGCGATGAGGCGGCTGCGGTGACGGCGGCGGGCGACGATGGCGAGGCGGCGGCCGAGGGCGAGGGTGGTGACGAGCCGAGAAGCCGCCGCGGCACCGGCAGCGCTGCGCCACCGCCAATCTACAATGAGCGCCAGCTGAGCAAGGCAGCGCAGGCTGTTGCGACCGCCAAGGCGGCCAAGCCAAGCCAAGCCAAGCCGGGCGACGGCACCAAGAGACGTGGCCGTCCACCCTCTAGCCAGCTCCGTCCGCCCGCGAGCCAGCCAGTGGCCAAGTACCCTCGTGTCTACCGTGGTGCCGCTGGCGCCGCAGCGCTGGCTGAGGACTCCAACCTGATCGCATTCAAGCTGAAGCTCGAGAGTGGCGAGAAGTGCCTGCTCGATCGATCGCTCTCATTTGACGCGCTGTGCGACGAGGCGCGCAAGGCGCTCCACCCTGGCTTGCCGCCTGCCGAACAGCCGCTCGTGCGCCGCTTCACCTTCGTCGACCACGAGGGTGACATGATCGCCATCATGAACGACATGCAGCTCAAGAGCGCGGTGAGAACCATCAAAGCCGCACCCTCGTCCCGGACCCTCGTCCGCACAGCACAGCAGCACACTCGTCCGCAGAACCCCTTCCGAATCTAACCGCGCGCGCCCGCGCGGGCGCTCATTTGCACGACGCGCTCACAAGCCACGCCTTTCTAACGCTTATTCTAACGCTTATTCTAACGCCACTATGCCGACTTAATGCCGACTGTCTTTGTTGTGCACGCAGATCCTCTCCTTCAAGTTTGACGAGGCGCGCTACCTGCAGCTCAAGGCCGACACCACAAGCGGGCCCATGCCGGCCGCCTCGGCCTCCGTGCAGGAGCTCGACGATGACGAGGAGCCCGCCGACTGAACGGTTAAACTGAACAGACGAGCAGCTGTGCAGCGCGCTAGCGCTCGCGCGTCGCGGCGGCGGCGCGGCGGCGCGGGCGCGGGGGCGCGCAGATCAACATTCTTTGCCTGATGGTAAAACAGGCCCATTTCATTCGTGCGCCTCTCGGTTGCGCCTCGGTTGTTGTCGTTGTCGTCGGTGTCCCACCGCCAACCCTCGCGGTTTGTGACACGAGGGTTCGTCAACAGTACAACTGAACTGTGAAGGTGAAACGTGTTCGTTTTCATGCGGCCACAGTGCTGGGTGCTGCTGCCGTGTGCTCATTTGTTCATGACAAGGCAGTAGTCAGAGATACAATACATGAGCAGGAATACCGAGCCCTGTGACCCGATTGTGCTCTTGAAGCAGATGAGCCTCTCTCCGTGCGCATTCACTTCTTCTTTTGGAATGGTTGCTAGTGCAAGCGCTGGCTCAGTCATGTGGGTCGGCAAGGGCTGCCGTGGTGTGTTCTGCTGCGCTGGTCGTTTTGTTTCGTGCGGCAGCAAGGGCGAGCGGGGAAGGCAGCATTGCGGATGCAACACCACAAAATCATGCGCGCCTGTAACGCGTGCTTGGCCTGACCAGCGGGAGCATGGCATTTCGGACCATGACGTGTTTGGTGCTGAGGACAACCGGTTGAGTCTCGGAGCATGGCAACGCGCTCGGGCAACAAGAGCGGTGCGAATTCCGTGCTATCGTAGCCAGACATTCGACAGCGCCATGGCCGCAGACTCTGCACTTCCACCACGAATGTGGACACAGCGTGGCTGCGGCGGCTTCTTCTGCTGCGGGGGTGCATTGGTTCGCTGCTCATCTACCGCACGTTATCGGCAGGAGTGCTCGTGCTTGCCGTCACCAGATGCCGGTAAGACGGCACAGCAGCTAACGCATGCCACCACGTTCAATAATCTGACCGAGTTGCGAGACGAGACTTCCATCTACCAGCATTACGTGCAGCCTCCCGCGTTTGACGCTGCGTTGCGACGCGTGTCCTCCCCCGTCGCCGAGGGCGACTGTATCGAGGTGCTCCACGTCTTCTACATGTACGATCGTCGCACTGACGCGGCGTGGCTCTACCCCTTAACGGGCACCGGCGTGTACTTAAAAATAGGCCGAGTACTCCATTTCGCCGAACACTTCGAGTTCAACCGTCGGTTCAATCGCTCGGCTACGGCAGGCGTCCCTTGTTCCCTCGCCAACAAGTGCCGATTCGTCTCGTCGGGCGCCGTCCACGAAGCTCGGGCTGAGGGGTGGCAGATGGTTCACTTCACTCGGCACACACAGGATTTGGCCGACGTGCGTCACGGGACGCCGGTGCCCAAGACTGAGCTCATGGACTTGCGCCCGGCCTTGTCCTTCGAGCCTGGGACACGGCCTTCGATGTACTATGCTGACCCGGCTTGCACTCGCGCGTGCGAAGTGGTCGCACATCGCGCAGCGGCCCTCCGCTGCAAGCCAGAGTGGCTCCCTATCGAACCGTCAGTGCAAATCATGGACTGAGATCGTCGACCCAAGCCCCAAGAGTTTGCGCGCCCAAGAGTGTGCGACCAAGAGAGCGTCGTTCATTGATCGTCCATTGACCGCCCACGGGACAGCCATAGGGCCGCATCTCAGGCGCCATCCGCATCCCACGCGGCCACGCGGCGCGGTTAAATGTCCGAATGGCAATCTATGGCCGGGAGCGCCGTAAACGCCGTACGAGGTATGTGCTCTCACAGGCAACAGGTAGTTTAGTATAATCGGGGTTAGACTTTGACGACCGCGGGACCGTACACCCATGTCTCTTGTCTGCACCACGCCATTTACACGCCATACGCCCATAGCCATACCGCAAATTCTGCCGGGATGCGATGATGCATAACAGTCGTCGGCTTGTGTGAGTCAGAGGAGACGTTCTCTCCTCAGAGACTGACACGAGAGACGCACGGAGTCGTCTTGACATTGGACTAAAATTACACATGATAAATGGCGAAACACATGATTGCATGCTCCTCATTTCTAACTTTCTAAGTTTGGAGCTCCTGACGTTCCCTTTTGAGCGAGCACTCGCGATGTCTCTCATCTGCGATGTTGCGGAGCAGACTAGCTCAACTCCGTGCGTATTCCAACGCAGTTTTGGTTGCCGCGTCGGAGATGACGGGGTACGACAACTGTGGATCCGCCATGGATGTCGTGGGACGTTCGACTGTGATGGGAAACGCGTGCTTTGTACAAGACCAAGAGCCCTTCCGAGAGCTGATGAGGTGCATCATTGTTCATGCGAACGCTCGTTCCTAGACACGCTTCCGGGCGGAGTTTGCGTTCGTGGAGGGCATACACTCAGCAGCTCAGTTGCATTCTGGCACTTTATCCATGGTCAAGATGTTCAACACATGGACTAGACGATATATGGACTTCTACCTTGCCCTCTTCGATCTACCTGTTCGAATTGGCACACGTTGCAGTGGCATGCCGAGTAATTGGCTTGTAAAGACATATCCACGGTTTGACATGACGATCATGCGACGTGACAATATTGAAGAGTTCAAGCATGCGGACAACAGCTCGATTGCTGCCATGTGTGAGCACATCCCGTCATTGCATATGGTCGCCGCTGCGCGTCGCTATGCCCGGCCTCGCACCCAGAGGCCGTTGCAGATCGTGTTTGTACATCGCAACGCCACAGCCGAGTCGACCCCTGAAGGGACAGTCCGAGGCATCAAGAACGTGGAGGAGGTAGTCGTTGATTTGAAGTGCTTGGCGAGAGGACGAGGAGCGATCCTCAAGCAGGTGGTCTTGGAGCGCTTGCCACCGCTCGCGCAGGTGGACCTACTCCTGGAGACCGACGTGCTCATCTCGTACCACGGCTCGGGACTCGGCGGTGGTCACGTATGGATGCCTCCCGGGGGAGTCGTCGTCGAGATCTTGCCACATAAGTTTGACTACTGCGTCGTGGCTACCTGTGTGGCACACTCTGGCAAAGCCCACTTCTTGGTGACCACGGCAGCCACACGGCTGGCAAGGAGGTGGAAGCCTGGGGGATGGCATACCAGGGCTTGGGGGCCGCCTGGTCTCCGCAAGGTCCACTTGCCGTCGACCTTGCTCACCATGCTCAGCCTTGCTCTTGCGGTTCCAAAGGAGATCACACCGCGCGAGGCCATTCAAACTGCGGCTGCGCACCTGTGCACGGAATCTGTCGGCAGAGGGCGCAAGGATGCTATTGGCATGAGGCGCAACGAGACGTGTAGACTCGCTTGCCAAGGCAAAAGCCTTCAAGTCTGGGAGGTTTCGAAGCAAACTGGGAACCGTCACGACGAGCCGCACGCGCAGAGACCTGCTATCGAGACTTACTACGTACGAGCTAACACAACGTACATCGATGTACCCACGATAACAACGTACGCACACACGAAGAAGAAAGATCGTATCCGCGAAGACCGAAGTATACGTTGAAGCGTTACCTAGAGACAGTCTAAGAGTATCGTCTATCGACGTCGGGTAGTCTACCGTAGTACGCCCTTCAACCCTTAAATGAATTTTATGACGATTAAATACGTATCAAGAGGGCGGGGGTGACGTTTCGATTTGGCTACCCTCCTTGATGTCTATCAGCCGGCGAGGCGGCGGCCGCCCGCTTCGCGCCGCACCCGAGCGGGCTGAGCGGCGGCCAGGGCTTAGGCAACGTCGCCGGCGCGCGGATGCAGGCTGGCTGGCCCTTTCGGAAGCTGGGCCCATCACGGCGCCCACAGCCGTGGCTGCCGCTGCTGCTGCTGCTGCTGCGCGTGTGGCTCGCTACGCGCACTCCTTCCCCTCCGCCGCCCCAGGCATCGCGCCCGTCACGGCGCGTGTGGCTCGCTACGCGCACTTCTTCCCATCCGCCGACCCAGTCATCGCGCCCGTCACGGCGTCGCGAAGGTTGTTGGTGCCGTTTGCCCATAACGCCCTTTCGCTTGGGCGAGGGTACGTCTTCGCCTTCCTCCTTTCGCTTGGGCGAGGGTACGTCTTCGCCTTCCTCTGGTGTTCGACCTCGAAACACGCGCGGCACGCGGAGGCGCCAGTCTGGCTTCGAGAGCCGTTGTGGCTGCGGCGGCTCGGCGGGCGGCGGCGGCAGCGGCGGCGGGCCGTTGGGCGTCTCATCGGCGGCGTCTGTCGGCGCCGTAGGCGGTGCGCCCTCGGGAGGGGCGAGCGCCGTGATGGGCGCCGTCGCGGGTCGCCATCGGCGACTGCTGTGTGCGCGGAGATCTCGGATGTGATCTCGGATACTATCTCGGAGATTCCAACCTCGGACCAAGCTCGAGCGCGCGCTGGGCTGGGGCGGTTGCCCCGCCAGCGCCGTCGCGGGCGCCAGCTCGGGAGCGGCCTGTGGCGGCCGAGGCGCCTCCATCTCTGCCTCGCTCGGCGGCATCAGCTCGTCGCCTGGGCCGTTAAACGCGGCTCCGCGGGGCCCATGAGGCGAGGCGCCTTGGCCGTGAGGGCCGTGAGGCGCGGCGCCTGGGCCGTTAGGGCCCTTAGGGCGGCCGTCAGGGCCGTTAGGCGTGGCGCCTTCGTCTGGCGGCGGCGCTAACGGCCGCCCTAACGGCCGCCCCAACGGCCCTAACGGCGTGGCGCCTTCGTCGTGCGGCGGCGCGCGCGGCGCTTGCGGCGAGAGCCAGCTCGGCAGCTCGAGCGGCGCACGGGGAGGCCAGCGCAGCTCGCCCGTGCGTCCGCGCAGCCTCTCCTGCTGCTCGAGCAACCGCTGTCGCATCTGCTGCCGCAGCTTCTCAAGACCACTCGCCTTCTCCATCCTCGACTTTTCAGCAGTCCAGGCGCGCACCGCCTCCACATCGAGCCACGAGGTGGTCTGCTTGAGCGCTGCCTTGGTGATGAGCGAGTACACCGGACCGGGTACCCACCCTCGGAGTTGAGTCACGCACGAGTAGTACACGCGGCACTCCTCCGGGCCGCGCGGCTGAACGTACCAGTAGCCGACCGTGTCATCCAAGTCCGAGCGCCGGTCGTAGTCGAGGCGGAAGGTCATGCAGCGATCCGCGGGCGAGTATATGTGCTCGAGGTAGTACGTAAACTTCACGTGCAGCGCCGAGATGTCATAACGCGTCTTGATCGTGCGCAGGCCCGTGCTCGCGTCCTCAGACATTGAGTAGGTCGCCGTGCTGTCAACGCCCTTGACCATCGCCGGGTACGCGTCGATGTCCAAGATCTTGCGCGTAATCACGCTGGGAGGCGCGCGCACGTCCTTAACCATGATCAGCCGGCGCGCGACGCCATCCTCCTGCACGATCGCTTGCATGAGCGCCTCACCCGCAAGCAGCCGCTGCTCGTCGCCGTGCGATAGCAAGATCGAGGGTGGGCCAATCTCGTACGGCGGCAGCTTCCCCCGATGGAAGTGACGCATCCGTGGGTCATGGGCCGCCGTGCCGGCGACGGAGCACAGTAGAAGGAGTTTGCGCCAAAGCGTGCCCCTCGCCATGCTCGCCTATCCTTCGCCAAGCGCCGAACGAACCCACGACGCCGCCCGCCACTCCAGCCGATTTCAAGTTTCGTCGGAGATGCTCGAGATCGTCTCCGGACGCTTGTGCCGCACGTGGAAGACCCCCTTTCCGTGCAATGTCTTCGTCAGCAGTCGCCGATCTACAGACGGTTTCGCAAACAACTCTACCATATGAACGACAAACTCTGAACTTCACGACTTTTGGGGCCAAACCGCGCGCGGTGCGACCCGCGAGCCTCAGGCTTTCGTTTTTTGACATGGGACACAAGCGCTTCGGCGTCCTGACACGCCCGTCGGGAACGGCCTTATCCTCGCCGACAGCGAGTGAGCCCAAGCTGAAGAAGTCCCCAAAATCCCCCAAGACTCCCAAGCGCCCCAAGTCCCCCAAGGGTAAACGATCGGGATCGCCAAGGAAGGGGGGTCTCACCGATAGGCAGTCAGGCACAGCGGTGCTGCACATCATTGCGAGCGACGAGGACAGACCTCTGTCCCCCTCTACGAGCGAGCCCGAGGCAACGGGCGCGCCCGTTCCTTCAGGCGCGACATCGTTGGCGGCGCGCTTGGCGCGCAGGCGGTTGGAGCGCTCGGAGGCACTGCATTCCCTTGTTGCTGAGCAGCTGTCAGTGGCCGACAGCGAACAAGGCAGCGACGAGATCTCTGAGCGTGCGAGTGCGCGCGAGCTGCTCGACGACGTCTTCGGGACGAGCCTGCGAGATGCTTGGGACGCAGAGACTCCGCGATACTCCTACCGGCGGCACGGGGCTGCCGAGGCGGGCGATGAGGGTGTGAGGAGCGCGGCGGGCGATGCGCTTGACGCCGCCGCCGCCTCATCCTCCGCCGCCGCCCCCTCGACCAATAGGAAGCGCGCGGTCGCCAAGCGTGTGACCAAGCCGCCTGCGGAACCCGAGTATGAGCAGAACGTTCCGTGGATGGAGGATTCGGATGGCCGGCGGACGGCCAAGCAGGAATGGGTCGAGGATCAAATGAAGCTCACCCTCGAGCTGCAACGGCAGTACGGCCTGCCCATCAGCAAGTAGCCATGCGATTGGTTCCTCACAGAGACGACGCGGGGGAGTGTGGACCACATCTTTTCCGTGTCACTCAGGGACGAGATTATTCAGTGAGCGCCTACTATTTAATACGGACGGTGTGTGTCGTACCGAGGAGCGATTGCGAATGATTACTGCTTTCAATCGAAACCGGGTTTCGCACGTCCGAGTATTCACAGCCAATTCACACGAAAGCAATGGCGAGCGTCAGCAGGTGGCCAGCAATCAATAGCCGCTTTCACACTCGCGAGTCTGGCCGCCGCCCAAGCGGAGGCACTATTTGCTTGTAAATGTCGAGCAAGAAGGCCACAGCAGCGACGAAGCCTGCAAATTCGAAGGCCACAGCAGCGGCGAAGCCTGCCATTCTGACTTCGCCACCAGCGGTCCAGGACGGCAAGTCTTCGCCTCCGGCGGCGGCCCAGAGCAGCCCGACGGCGTCCAAGCCGACGGCCACCGCCGTGGCGAAGCCTAAGCCTAGCTTGGCCGCGGTGGTGAAGGCCGCCACGCGAAAGCACGACCCGAATGAGAGCGCGCCTCGCGTGCTGATTGAGCGCAGGGAGCTGCAGTCGCTGCACGCGGAGAAGAGCCGGCTCTTCTCGCGCATCGACGAAGAGAATGCCTTGAGCCGTCAGCTGCAGAGCGACGTACGCGAGCGCGAGGAGCTGCTGGCCGCTGTACGCGTCGAGCTGGCGCAGGTGCGCGAGGTTGCGGCGCGGCAGGAGCAGCTCCGGTGCGAGGAGCGCGACCGGGCATCCGCCGAGGCGGCGGCCGCCAAGGAGCGTGCGAACGCCGCCAACGAGGCGCGCGCGGCCGCGGAGGCGGAGATGCGCTCGATCCGCGAGCAGTCCAAGGTGGCCGAGGCCGAGGCGCGTCGCTCGAGCGAGGCCCTCATTCGAGCCACCGAGATGCTCCACTCGTCACAGAACGAGGCGCGGCGCCTCGAAGCCTCGAGCCTCGCGATGCAGCGCGAGCTCCGGGACGAGCTCGCGCGAGAACGCGAGCGCGCGGCCGCCGCCGAGGCTCGGCAGCGCGAGATGGAGTCCGAGCGCGAGGCCGCGCAGCGCGAGCGCGAGGCCGCGCAGCGCGAGCGCGCGGCGCTCAGCGAGCGACTCGCAGCCACCGCCTCTGAGGCCAAGGGTCTCGTCGAATCCGTCAAACGGTCCGAGGAGCTCCATCGGCCACGTGGCCGAGGAACGAGATCGGACGAGACTGCGCGCCGAGGCGGCGGACGCGCGCGCCGCGGAGATGGCCAAGGCGCGCAGCTTGGCGCAGGAGACGGTCGCGCTGCTGCAGGTGCGTGTGGCGGCGCTTGAGGCGGAAGGCGTGGCGGCGCTCGAGGCGGCGCGTTATGCAGCCGAGCGGCTCCGCTCGGAGACAGGCGAGCTGCGCACCCGATGCGAGTACGCGGAGCTGCAGGCCAAGGAGCTCGAGCAGCAGCGGCGCGCGACGGCGGAGCGGTTCGAGCTCGAGCGTGCCGAACGGTTGCGGATAGAGCTCTTGATGCGGCGGTCGGAGGAGAAGCTCCTTGAAGAGCAAGTCCGCGCCGCGGTGGCCGAGGAGCGCTGGCAGCCGCTGGTGCGTTTGACGAGGACCACTCATGATGGCTCATGATTGCCGCTGAGTGCCGCTGAGTGCCTCGAATTGCCTCCTTCATCAGGTGCGCCAGCGCGACGAGGCGTTGCGTGAACGGAGCCGCGCCGCGCGCGCGCTCAATGCGCTGCACGCAGAGAAGCGCGAGCTCCAATGGGCCCTCGGCGACCTACGCACCTCGCCCCTGCGCGCGTGGGAGTCGCCCAGCACGGCGCGGGACGCGCCCAACACGGCGCCGAGCGCGTATCCGAGCGCGGCGGGCGCGCGCGCCGCGTTGGGCGCGGGTCTGGGGATGCCCGTCACGGCGCCGCGCAGCACCGCAAGCTTCGCGAGCAGCCCCTTTGGGCACTCCGCGAGCATATTAGGCAATCCGCCTGCCTCGTTTGGAAGGACCTCCACGCCAAGCGCCGTGGCGAGCGCGTACGCTCATGCGGCGAGCGCCGCCTTGGGCGCCACGAGCTACTCGTGCGGCGGCAGCGTCGGGGCAAGTCGCGGCGCCGGCGACGTCTTGGGCGGATGGCGCGGCGCGGCAGGGGCTTCAGCGGCGGCGACGGCGACGGCGACGACGGCGCGCGAGGCAACGTCGGCTCCGCCCAACTGGCAGCACGCTGAGACGTCGCTGGCCTTTTCCGAGGGCCACGTCGTGCTGCGCTCCCCGGGTGCCTTGGGGAGCGAGATGGCACCGAGATTGCACCGAGATGGCACCGGTGCCTTGGGGAGTGAGCAGCAGCTCACGTCGCGCGACAACACAGAGGTGGCAAAGGAGGCGCTCGCAGCGGCGAAGACACCGAGCACACCGCCGAGCGTCAGCTTGGGCGACGGCGAGGCTGAGGTCAGCTTGGGCGACGGCGAGGCTGAGTGAAGCCACGTCCATGAGCAGCCGAGCGAGATGCCGCATGTGCTGCTGTGAAGTTGGTAGCTCGAAGCTGCGTTTTTCGTTTTGAGCGTGCGATTTTATCATACTGTCTACCGATGTGACCACATCCAACGTTCCAAAAGACATCATCTACGCTAAAAGGTCGCCCCAAGAGACTGTTTGGCGAGAGCTGATCGACGAGGCGACTGCTGCACCGTGTCGAGTTGAGCCGTCAAGCGAGCCAGCTGCGCCTCCTCCGCAGAGCACCACTCTTCAAACTCCTGGAGCTCGGTCTTCTTGGCCGCCGCCGCCGCCGCCTCCCTCCGCTGCTGCATCTGGAGCTCGAATTTCGATGGTGTCGGCTGCGTGAGTGGATACACGTTCGTGTGCCGCACGCTGGCAGGTGGCTGCCATCGTCGTGGCTCTCTCTCGGCAGCAGGCCTTGAGAGCCGTTCGTCTGACATCGCCGTCTATTCACGGCGCGTCGTCACAAGGACCAGAGCTGTGTCTGTTCAAAGGCTCGATTGGAATCTTGGAAACACACGAGAGTACGTGTACAGCAACCTGTTCACAACAAACATGCAAGGATTCCCTTGGAACTCGAGAAGAACACCCCGGGCTGCTCAAGGAGCGCGCGTTCCGCGAGCTGCGGCCTCCTGAGCTGCGGCGCAGCTCCGAGAGAAAATGGCTGACGATTCGGCCAGTGAGCCCAAGCCTCCGGGCTCAGTGACGAAAAAGGGAGGAGAGGCTTGGTGAGTCCGCTCTCACGCGTGCCTTGAACACGTGATACACAGCCGACCGCCGCACGCCTTCCTCCACCGGCCACAGGTTTATCGAGATCTCACGCGACTACGAGAAGCGGCGCGCCGCTCTGAAAGATTTTGCGGCGAAGGATGGCGACGGATGGGTGCCCAAGCACTTAGCAGAATCCTATCGCACGGCGGCGGATAGGATGCGCAAGACGTGGCGCAGCCACAGCGGCATGAGCCCAGGCCGGGACGGCTCCCTGCGCAGCGCCTTCACCTTCGATGAAGACGGGCGCGGCGATGAGGAGGAGGCGCCGCCGCCCGCCGACAATGTGGGCGATGAGGAGCTCATGGCGATGATGCAGTCGCGATGGGTCGAGGTGGAGTGCTTGCTGCGCGTGCAGCTGCGCACCCCAGATGCGCTCTCCGAGGCGCGCCGTCGCGTGCTGGCGTCGCTGCGCTTTGACGAGGGCGTGGCGGCGCAGGCGGCGAGCAGTCATCAGCTCAAGGGTACCATCTTCCAGGCGCTCCTCGCCTTCGCCGACGGGCGTGCCGAGTCGACGGCGGCGTCCGTAGCGTGCGGGGTCGGCGATGCGGAGTGGGCGGAATTGGCCATGGGAGCCGACGCACTGCGCAAGCTCGTGCGGATCAAGGTCCAGGTGTGAAGGCACCTGTGTGTGAAGGCACCTGTGAAGGCACCTGTGATGCACCTCTGATAGACCTCCGATGCACTTCTGATGAACCTCTGATGGCCCTTTGCTGAGGCGTTGTTGTTGATACAGGATGACAACGACCTCAAGGCGGCGAACCTCGCTCTCAAGTCGTGCGCTGAGTTCTTCGACAATCTCGCAGTCTACGCACGGCGCCATGGTCTCGACGAAACAGAGGTGCTGCCGAAGCTCGAGTTCCGTTGAGACGAGGGACCATCTGAGACGTCGGGCGGCGCGGGTCCGCGGGTCCCCGCCGGCCGACGGCGCGCGCGCGACGGCGCGACGGCGCGAGCAGCCACCTCCCTAAAACCGTCGATTACCGCCACCAACCTCTCCGATGATCACCATCATCATCACCGGCGCGCGCCAGGTGCCAATAGCCAACGTCATCATCACGTCCGGACCCAGCTGTCCGGACAGCACCACCGTCGCTCCTCCACAAGACCACCAGTTTATGTGTTTTAATGAACATGCAGTGATGCCGGTGGCATGGCGCTGCCGGTACCGCCCGGGTGCAACATAGAGACGTGCGAAGATATCAAACGTAACCGTACCGGTACCGGGTATTCGCATTCACACGAAGACCCCGATGGGCGGCGACAGCGAGGCCAAGGCCGAGGCGAATCCGTCCGTGACCGCGCTCCTGCGGGTGCGCATGGCGTGCTCCGCGCTGTGCGCCTTCGTGCGCAAACGGCTCGCGTGGCTCGTGGCCGTCGCCGCGCTGCTGAGCAACGTGCTCGTCTACCGGAAAATGTCCTTCAGATGCCCGGCAATGCACCTGTGCGTGCCCAACCATGTAGGCGGCAGCCCGTCGTCCGCCACACCGTACATTGAGTACTCCGAAGTGACGAGCAGCGCCGCCATCTACCGCGTATCGGCGCTCCTCAAGACGGTGCAGACGCCATACCAGCTCGTGCAGGTGTACGAGACGTTTTTCTTCGGCAAGATCCTGACCATTGATGGTGCGCTCATGATCACCGAGCGCGACGAGTCCAACTATCACGAGAGCCTTGTGCACACGACGCTCGCGTACCTGCCCGAGGCGCGGCGGGTGCTGGTCGTGGGTGGCGGCGACGGCGGCACCGTGACGCAACTCGTGAAGTACCCTAACCTCGTCGAGGTCGTATGGGTCGAGATCGACGAGGTGGTGATCCAATTCGCCAAGGATTTCTTCCCACGCCAAGCCCGCGCGCTCCAAGACCCGCGCGTGCGCCTGGTCGTTCAGAACGCCGCCACGTTTGTGCAGGAGGCGCGATATCCAATAACAGGCGTCAACAATGGCACCTTCGATGCCATCCTGATCGACTCCACCGACTTCAACGCGGCCCAGCCGCTCTTCACGGGCAACTTCTACGCCGACTGCAAGGCGCTACTCGCGCCGCGTGGAGTGCTCGCCTTCAACCTGGATTCGCCGCAGTGGGGGCAGGTGCGCGTGGCGTCAGGCGCGGATCAAATGAGCCGGCTGTTTCGTCATGCCTATGTCTTCCAGGTGTACCAGCCTACCTACGCCTCGGGACACTACTCGTTCATGATGGCCTCTGACCAGATCCACCCCTTCCAGACGAAGCTGGACTGGGAGGCCTGGGAGCGAAAGCGGATCCAGACCAAGTACTACAACCCTGATGTGCACTACGCGTCCTTTCTGCTGCCCACGCAGCTCCAGACTGTGCTGCCTGGCGTACCGCGGCTGCATCAGCTCGCCCCCACACTCTTCCCCAACTATGCCGTGCCCGGAGTGTTGCAGTGGCCAGTGCGAAGCAGTAGTGAGTAGAAGCAGCCATAACGCATGTACGCATGGCGAAGCAACGCTGTACGCTCCCGCCATGGCTCCCGCGCGGGCAAACGAAAAGATTCCCCGAATTCAGATTAGCAGTTTGCACGGTTCGGCGCTCGAGCTCGGACGCACCCGTCGCGGCGCGTCACCGTTTCTCGACTCCGTTTCGGGACCGATTTAATCGCGATGTTTCATAGATCCGCAGGCGCCGTCCGCCGACCGCACGATGCGATCGGTCGTATACCAACGACAGCGGCACACGCTAACACACGTCGTAACATCACGCAGGTTGATTGACCGGTCGAATTCGCCACCGGGCGCGACTCGTGACCGACACGCACCGACCCCCGTACAGCGGACTACAGAAGAAGATGCTCACGCGGCTCCCAGGTGCTGGTTCCTACTCCCTGAGTGTGCTCCAAACGCAGTTATATGCAAAGTGCCCTTCTACGTGACCTGTCCATGTTCCGTTCCGTCCAAAGTGCCCTCACGGCAAGCACACATGCCACCTGCGGAAGCACAACTGGCAGCCTTCCGCCCACATACCGCGCTGAAGGGGTGCTCATTGCATCTCCACCTCCGCGACCTTCTCCACCTTCGCGACTGTCTCCACTGGGATGCTGGTCGTCGCTGCGACTGGCGCGTCCTCGGCGATGTTGCGGAGCAGATTGCCAACCTTGAAGAGCCACCACGGAAGGGCGAAAAAGTTGAGCATCAAGCACGTGATGATGACACTGTTCGTGGATCCACGCCAGTTGACGAAGCGCGTGACCTCGAAGGAAAAGTCAAGGACGCAGAAGAAGGCCACGACCAGCCCAAACCGGCCTACGTCCTTGGGGACCGTCGTGCTGCCCACACCGAGCCAGGCCGCGATGAGCATCGCAAACAAGAGGAAGATGTCATCCATGGCAAACAGCCAGAGCGAACGGGACTGCACGACGATGTAGGTCATCTCGAGATTCTGTGCCGCGGTGATGCCACCATACTGGACTTCGTCCATAGCACTGCCATAGTCGCCGGCAGCGTCAGCGTCTGGACCAGGTGGGCTGAGCACTCTCCACGAGCTGGTAATCCATTCCGTCACCTGCGACGTGCCAATTTCAGAGACGAATTCCACCACGGTCAGCGCGGCCGTGAAGACGAACGCGAAGACGATGGAGTTGCCCGTGGTGACCTGTGCGTCGCCATGGCCAAGATCGAGCAATTTGGCGAGGGCCGCCACCGGTGCGATGCTGAAGAACCAGCCCGCGATCGCGAAGGCCTGGCCGCATAGCAGGTTACCGCTGGCTTTGTGGCGCTGCTCCCAAACTTCGCGGAGCCGCGAGTCATCGAAGCGGTACTGGAAGCCGCAGTCCGTAAGTGAAGGATCGCCAAGGTTGACCGTATTGTACACCACCGTGCCGTTCGTGCCGTTACTGGCGACAACCACCGTGTTGTTCGGACACGTTAAGTCCGCGTAGGAGTCAAAGCTCAAGCCAATGCCGCCGTGTCCGTTTTCAAGCCCGCGGCCAACTGAGAATAGGAGCGCTCCAAAAGCAAAGCACATGGACGCGAGGTTCGCCTGGAAGGCGACAAAGCGAAGAGCTGCCTTCTCGTCCACTTTCGACATGGCAGCTCGCGCGCGCGGGGAGGGTGCAGTTCGAGAACGGCGGGTGGCTTCCTCGTTACCGGTAGGGACCTCCTCCTGCCCTGCGCGCCAAATCGAACGAAACGCAATGGCGATGTCTACAGATCGCCACTGTGCACTTCGAATCTTCAGGCGTCGTCACGGTCGTAAAGTGTAAAACAAGCGACTTCTCGAGTTAACGAATTGGATGAAACTCTTTCCTAAAAAATCCGAAATTCAATTTTCAAAAGCAGCGGCTGTGCCCGTGGGCTGCTGGGCGGCAGAATATTCTAGGTCGAGAAACCAGTTCCATGCAAATCTCCTTCGATTTGAGCCGCGAGCTCGTCATTGCCCTCTGGGCTGAATTCCTCGGGACCTTCATCTTCCAATTCTTCGGTGGTACCGAGCAGGTTGGTCCCGTCAACGGCGTGGTCCTCACGGTGTGCATCTTCATGACCGCAAAGTATTCGGGCGGAAACTTGAATCCGGCGGTGTCGGCGGGGCTCTGCCTGACTGGTATTCTGCCGCCGTTCAAGGCTGGGCTCTACGCTGTCGCGCAGATATCGGGCTCCATTGCCGCGGCCTTTCTCGCCGCTTTCATTGATCTTGATGAAAACCTGGACGCAGCAGGCCTCGACAACTGGGGAGAATACAAGATGCCATACCTTATTCCGCCCGGCTGCCACCGGACGCTGCCCGACCGCGTACGTGGCTCTGTGTTCGTGCTCGAGATGCTCGGAACGTTCGTGCTGGTGGCCACCGTCCACGCCGTGGCAGTCGCCAAGCCTGGCTTCGGCGACCACGCCCCGTTTGCCATCGGTACGTGGCAAGTGACCAAACGCCGCCGGACCACCCGATCCCTTCTCACATCCCTTATGACGCTCCGGGATTCGATGCCACGCTGCAGGTCTCGCGATCGTTGTAGTCGTTGGCGGCGCTGGCCACATTACGGGCGGTTTCTTCAACCCGGCGCGCTTCATCGGCCCTGCCCTCGTCTTCGGCTGCGATCTGCACAACGCGTGGCTCTACCTGATTGCGCAGCTTCTCGGCGGCGCACTCGCCTCCCTCAATCATACACGCATCCTCGAGAAGCTCACGCCCGCGCCACCACTCGCCAAGTCGGAAGTCGTTGTGGAGGTGCTGTAAGGGCAGCCGACGAGGCCGGACTCGCTAAGATATGTTGAGGTCACGCCGGCGTGCGGGCTTGAGCTGTCGACTGCACGAAGGGACAGGGGGTAGGTTCCAACAATTGGCTCATGCATGCAACGGGGCACTTGCATGCAACGGGGCACTGTGCATATGTGCGCAAGATCATGTCGTGTGATGCAGGGAACGGGGCAGGTGGACCGGGGGCAGCTGGTTGCTCGGCAGCTTGGCGCCTTCGGCACGTGTGTGAATCCTCTACACACCACATTTGGTTGAGAGGTTGACGGCTCGAGGGTCAAGGGTGTAGGCGCGTTTTTCTTTCCGTCTAGATTCAGAGTTTTGCGCAAGCATTTTGAGCGGGCGCGCAAGCATTTTGAATGCCGCCCGCTGTCCCTGACGCCTTTTTTATTCATGTGAATGGGTGGAAGCCAGGAACGTAAAGATGTTGACCGACCAGAACGACATGGCGCTCATCAACGCCCTGCGACTTCTTGCCCGAGAAAAACAGGAAGCGGCTGGGCTGGCTGGTCCGGATGCAACCCAAGACCGAGCTGCCCATGCGCTACACATGACACGTTACGCCTCACTCGTGCGCGCAGGCGCGGAGCGGCTCAGGCCACCCACCGTGCTCGCGGCCGACGACGTGCACATGACGTCTCCGCGCACCCGGCTCACCGCCAATAGCCTGGCCTCGCGGCCGGCGACTTCGCGCTTGCAGAAGCCCATCGCGATATCGCGTCCGCTCTCGGCGCTCACCGCACGTCCATCGCTTTGCGAGTCCTCTATCTATCGGAACTTGGCCGGCAGCACGGCCAGCAGCGCGCTGCCGACGCCGGCAAAGCTTCGTCGGGGCCAGCGCGATCCCACAGATGCGAAGGAGCTCACCGACACGCTCACGATGAGCCTGTGCTCGGCGTCAGATTTGACATCGAGTGCGACGCTGCAGTACTCGCGGGCTGAGGCTGAGGGCGGCGCCCGCGGCGCCGGCGCGACCACAGTGAATGGCACGCCCTTCGGTGCGCCGTCATCGGCGTCGGCATCGGCGGCGCGCCAACCGCTGTCGCTGGCGCCGCCGAAGCCGTATTCGGTCGTGATGGCCTCCTGGCGCGAAGCCAACCAGACCGGCGACGAGCAGGTGCGCGCAGCCTTGGACGAGCTAGCCGCCACCGAAGAGAAGAAGCTCCTTGCGACCAAACGGCGCCTCGACGCGCTGCGTGAGCTCGCCGACGAGCGCCAGGCGGAGAAGAGGCTTTTGGAGCGCGAGTTCGAGGCCCTCAAGGAACGTCTCTTTGGCATGGGTGAGATGACAAGTGCCACTGATGACCTCGGATGACCTCGGATGATCTCTGATGGCCTCGGATGACCTCTGATGACCTCTGAGTGCCTCTCTCATCAGGCGTCGACCTGTCGGCCACCGTCGACGAACGAGGAGAGGCCGAGGCGCGGTGCGAGGTGGCCTTGGAAGAGCTCATGAGTGTGGAGTCGGACTGTGCGACACTCATCTTCATGGAGGAGCGTCTGCGGCAGTATCGGCCGCACTACCCTCGAAAGCTCACGTACCTCCGCTCAAGCATACTCGAGGTCAACGAACGGCTCGAAAAGACGATCGTGGACAGTGAGCTCGCGCTCGCGTCCGCGGAGCAATGGAAGGCGCGGCGGATGGCGGAGCACGTGCGCTTGAGAGCTCAGTCCGAGGAGCACGCGCGGCTGCGCAAGGAGCGCGCGGCCCAATTGCACGAAGCCGGCTCAGCGCGCCGTAAGAGGGCGATGGAACTGGTCGGCGCTGGAAATGGGAACATCATGGTCGGCGAGGCGACGACCGAGCGGCAGCGCGATGATCTCGGACAGGTAGTGGCCTTGGATAACGAAGCGCTCGAGTTCAACGTGACGGGCGAGGTAGCGAGGGCGGCCAAGGCGGGCGGAACAAAACTACTATGACGCGAGCGTGCGCGTGGACTCAGCGCTGCGCGATTCGGGAGCGGCAGTGACCATCGCCCGAGCAGAGAAGCTCGAGCACGAGCGCGGCTCGATTAGTCTTCGCACCGCGTTTGAGAAGATTGCGCTCGCGTGCGACGCGCCCGCAGCTCATGCGGCGCCCTTCAGCGCGCGCATGGCGCACGCGCTGCAGTACATTATGGACCAGCTCGAAGCACGAGAGACGTTTGAGGGGGTTGAGAGGGACCGCGTGGCCCTCATGGAACGGTCCAAGGAGAAGATCATACGGCTGCAGCTCGATTTGGCGAGCGTCCGCGAGACGGGCGATGCGGCACGCGCCGAGTTTGACGAAACCCTCGACGCGGTCGCAGCGCGCATCTCGGCGGCAGAGGCGCGCTGCCGCGAGGCGCGCCGGGGGGTCGAGCGCGTTGAGGGGGTCGCCCTCGGGGCTGTCGCCTCCCTCGAGGCCTCGGCCGAAGTGCTCTCGAATCCCGTCGTGTGCAACCAGTTGCCCGACAAGGTGCGCGGTGCGGTGCTTCAGCGCACTCGGCAGCTGCTCGAGGTGCGCCGAGCGATGGAGAAGCTGCGCGCGCGCGAGACCGCTCCCGAGAAGACGGCGCGCTTTGCGGGCATCGAGCTCGGTGACTTGAAGCGGGAGGGCCATTCGCTCGACCAAGCTACAGGTAGCAGCAGCGATGGCGGCGGCGGCGGCGGTGGCGCAGACTGTCGCGACACTCGCTCCGATGGCGGCTCAGTGATGGGGCCGCTGCGTCCGAATCCCCCGAAGCGCGCCCGATCGAATTGCTCGCAGTCAACGGTCGCTTCCTTTGCGTCGACGGCCGCGTCCTTGGCACTCGAGCAGACGCTCCCAGTCGAATCTTCGCGATCTTCGAGGCCCCAGCTCCGACGCCAAAAGTCGTCGGGGGCTAGCGACGGCAAGGCGAGCCTGAGCGTGCCATCGGACGGCAGTGCCATGACGTTCATCACACCGGCGCTCGCGGAGCTGCTCGGTATCAAACTGAGCGACGGCGACGAAGAGGGCACAGGCGTCGTCGACGGAGACGCGCAATCGGCCTCTGGGCCGACTAGACGTCGTCTGAGCTCGACCATCAGTCCGAGCAAAGCGCAGGCCACCAGCGGCGGCGCCAAGGGGGTAGATGCCGCCGCTGGGCCATCTGGCCAGCTCAAGAAGGTGAAGCTCTCGATGACGATGCCTCTGATGATCTCTGATTGCCTCTCTCATCTGGCCAGCTCAAGAAGGCGAAGCTCTCGATGAGTGCCCTCAAGATGGTCGAACCTGAGTGCATGCTGATTGCATGCTGATGGCCCTCCCTGATTGCATGCAGGTGAAGCTCTCGATGAGTGACCTCAAGATGGTCGAGGCCGTCATGTATGCCTCCGTCAACGAGAGTGCGCTGTGCGCGCTCATTCTGTCGATGGGCTGGGATGCTGACCAGATGGCCCAGCTGCGTCCGGAGCGCGCCCCTAGCCTGGAGGAGCCCAGTGCACGCGCCCGCAACAACCGCATCCCGCACCTGAGATTGCACGAGCTGCAACGGAATGGAGGGGCGATCTCGCCCACCCAGCTGCCCGAGATCTCACCAGACGCCAAATACAGCGCCCACGAGCTCAAGGCCTTTCAGGCGACCCTGCGCGCCGAGACTGCGGCCACAGCGGCACAGGAGGCCAGGTGGCTCGAGGCGGAGGCGGCGGCGGAGGCGGCGGCGGAGGCGGCGGCGGAGTACACCGAAGAGCCGGAGCCGGACAACGGCCAGTCCATTGGCAGCAGCAGCAGCGCCGCCGTGCGCGCACCGGCCTCTGCCAGTTGGCAATACTCGGATCCCAAGCTGACGGATGCGCAGAAAAGGGCCCTTCTCGTGCCGATCGACACGGACGCCTCGAGCGGCTCGCTAGAGGCTCGCATGGCCTTCAAGCTACGCGAGTACAGCGTGCTGCGCGCCGAGCTCGGGGTGGCCGAGGCCAATAGGCGAGCCTCTCTCTCGCCCGAGCGCCGCACGCGCAGCAATCGGACCTCCAAGGAGGAGACGGGCGCTCTGCCAGGCGAGGCGCCGCCCGTCGCTGCGCCCTCGGCCGCCGGTGCTCAGGACGACGCGAATGGCGCCGTCGCGGGCGCCAGGATCCCCGTGCCGCCGGGCGGCACCGCGTCAGAGCGCCGTCGTGGGCGCCTCACCTCGATCGGCAGCCCTCGAGCTCTACCGACCGCCTCCGCACCCCCGCGGCGCCCTTTGCGCGCCACGCCGGAGAGAGGCGCCGCAGCGGGCGCCCCGCCACAGAGGCCAGCGGGTATCGGGGGGGGGCGGCCGCGCAGCCAGCAGACTCCCCGTGGACGCAAAGACGGGGACTGAGAGGATGGTGCGCGGCGGTTCGAATTGTCAAATGGAAGAGAGCGGCAGGAGCGGGACGCCCGGGCGTGACGCCGTCGCCGACCCATCGCGCTTCTTACGCGCATGTGTACCCGGTACGGCATGTGCCCATGCGAAGGATGCGACCAGTGACCCGGATGCCGGTGCGTCCACGTCACGTCGAGAAAGTGGTCATGCCTATGGCGTGATGCGGCGCGGGATAAGAAAACATGTTTTGACGATCATAGACCAGTTCGACACCCCGAGCGTCCTCATACACACGAGCGAGCTTGTACTCGCGCGCGACGTGTTACGCCAGCGGCCGTGCGCGAGCGCCGACCCGACCCGCTGCGCCCACGCACATCACACGGCCAGCCGTGGCCCGTGCCACTGTATAAGGAGGGGCCGCCAAGTGCAGAAGTTCATCGAAGAACCCATCTTGCAGAAGTTCATCTCCGATCGGAGTGCCCTGTTCAAGTTCACTCACCCTCGCCCGCACTTCCCGCGACCCGTTTGAAATCTGCCATGTTCGTCTGCGCTAGGCCCGCACCCCACAGCTTGATGCCCGAGAGCGCCGTCGAGTCCTCGGCGCCCTGGTTGGCGTGGATGAAGAGGGTCAGCCGGTCGACGTTCTGGAACTTGACGAATTTGAGCTCTAAACGCTCGCCAAGCTGCTCCGCACTCAGCTCAATCTCCTGATCCGCCACCTGTAGTTGACAGAAGCGTTCGCCGCAGTTGTGCAAGCGCGAGTCGGGGCAAGCACGTCAGCAACTTCCCAACGGGGTGATGGGAACTCTTGAGCATGAGCACGCACCATGGACTCGCCGTCGCTGCAGTCCATTGACGGCTTGTTCACAAAGAGCTTCAAGCTCTTGGGCGCGCGGCCGTCGGCCGGGGCCTTGATGGCAATGGAGTGCACCTTCACCTTGGCCTTGAATGCAATTGATATTAGCAGCTGCTCGTCGGCATCCGACTCGACGATCATCAACTCCTGGTCACGAAGGCCTTGCTTGAGTAGAGACCCGACGGCGTCTGTCTTGGTTGCGTTCAACACCTCACAACCACTCCAATGGATGGACTCGAGCAGATCTTCCATCGCGGCCGCGCCGTAGGCGGCGGGAGGTTGCGGAGCGGGAGCCGCCGGCCCGGAACTCGCCGCCGAGGCGACCTGCTTGGACATGGCCGCGATCGGTACCGGTAAATCCCGAAAATCCCTTTTCGCACCGTGAAGTTCATAGTTATACCCGTTGTCGATTCGCGCTGTCAATTCGAGCGGCTTTCGCGTCGCATGTTTTGCGGCGGGAGAGAACCGCACCCGCCATACCAATGCCAGCGACCAGAGCAGCAAACACGCCGCCGATGTCGGCATACGAGGCGCAGCGGCTCGCGACGATCAGCCAGAACCGCGCCGTGCTCGAGAGCCTCGGCTTGCTCGACGCTGTGGCGAGCATGAAAGAGGCGGGCTCGTCGGGCACCAAGCAGCAAAATAATGGCCGGAGGAAGCCGCCGAAGCGCGCGGCGAGGCCGATGAGCGTGCCTGCGCGCCCGGAGTCGGAGCGCTCCAGGATTCTCGCCGACATGGCCGCCAAGCAGGCGAAGGAGGAGGCTGATCGGCGCAAGGCCGAGGAGGCGGCCGCGGAGGCGCGCCGTGAGGTGCAGCGGAAACAGCGCTTGAAGCGCGAGGCCATCGAGCAGCGCGAGCGCGAGCGCGCGGCGCGAGAGCGCGTGAAGCGCGAGGCCGAGCGCAAGGCGCGCCAGCAGCTCGTCGCGCAGGCGCGACGCGAGCGCGACGCGGAGATGCGAGCGCTGCGCGCCGAGCGCGCCGAGCAGCAGAAGCGGGCACGGCAGGAGGCAAGAGCCGAGCGGGATGCGGCGACGGCGGCGGTGCTCGAGCAGGTCAAGGCGCGCAAGAGCTCGCTACGCACCGCGGATGATGCGAGCCTCGAGAGCGCCCTGCAGCGGCGCGCCGCCCTCGAGAAGGCCGTCGAACAACGCGCTCGGCTGCGCGGTAGCTCTCAAGGTAGCTCCCGCGGAGGCCGCCTGGCAGCCGCTGCTGTGGCCGAGGGCGTCGAGGTGTTTTGGCACGTGCCGGGCATGTGCGACTCGCCCGGGTGCATGTTCCCGAACCACCACCTCGGCCCATGCTCTCATGAGATCGTCAAACCCGGCTCGCGCCGCGCCTCGTCGATCGGCATCAACTATTGCGAGCCGGACGAGACGGACCTCAATCGTGAGTATGGCCTTCTCAAGCCGTATCGGCGGGGCGAGGGGGCGGACGAGGCGAAGCCGGCGCCGAAGAAGGCGAAGCCCGCGCCGCTCGCGGCTGATCGGATGCTTGCCACGGGCCACGTGTATATTGGCAGAAGGGTCGCTCGACTCTTCGGTCGACGGCTGGTGCTCGGCACGATCGTGCGCTGGCTGCCTGGATGCAAGGCAAGCGGCGCGCCGGCCCTCTTCCGCGCCATTCATGACGATGGAGATGAGGAGGACCTCGAGGAGGCGGAGGTTGCGGACGCGCGTGGGGACTATGAAACCCTGGCACCGAGGGAGACGCGCTGGCTCAAGGTGCGCTGCTTGTCATCGAAGCGCCTTCGGATTGCCTTCGGATTGCCTTCGGATTGCCTCATGGTCCTCTCTGATCGCCTCTCTGGCCGCAGGTCGGCCACCGCGCGCTGCAGCAGCGCGTGTGTCGTCTCTTCGAGGGAGCGCGCGTGTACGGTACCGTGGTCAAGTGGCTGCCGCCTGACCTTTCCGAAGGCGATCCTTCGCTCTTTTTGGTGCGACACGACGACGGCGACAGGGAGGAGCTCGAGCAGAACGAGCTCGAGACGGCGCTCACGGCCTTCAGCGAGGCCGCGGCCGCCGAAGGCGTCGGCCCCTCGGCCGGCGCACCCGAGGTGTGGCGTCTCGAAGGCCATCGGTTCGTGGGCAGCCGAGTGGCGCGCCCGTTTGACGGTGCGCGCGGGGGAGTGCAGTTCGCGCTCGCGACGATCATCAAGTGGCTGCCGGCCGGGGAGAACCCCGAGACGGAGCCGGCTCTGTTCCGGGCCGTGCACGACGACGCGGACGAGGAGGACTTGGTGGAAGCCGAGGTGGAGGAGGGGCTTGCCTGTTTTGGCAGGCTCGCTATGGAGCGAGCCGAGTGGCGTCCAGATGGGCACAAGTTCGTAGGCGCCAAGATCGCGCGTCGCTTCGGCAAGCGCACCGTGCTCGCACGCATCTCCAAATGGCTCCCGGCCGACGAAACTGACGGCGAGCCGGCCCTCTTCCGCGCGGTCCACGACGATGGAGATGAGGAGGACCTCGAGGAGGCAGAGGCGGCACAGGCGATCGCCATGTACCAAGCGATGCCTGAGCGTCGCACGACGCGCGTCTCGGCCGCCTGAGGCGCCGCGCAGATCGCAGACCTCAGATCTCAGATTGATTGCCCCCGTCCATACTGTGGAGCCTACACGAGAGGGCCGATGCTGCGGGTCGATATCCATCAAGATTGTATCTTGACGTCGCCACGGACGGGCGTGGCACGTACCCGTCCTCCCTCGAGGACGATACAGCACCCCTTCTCGTGCGGCTACGACTCGTCCGCCGTGAGTAGAATATCGTTTCCCAAGCCATGTAGCAGTCGCAGATATGTCGTCCCCGCTCGTGTACGGATCGTTTGGTACTGATCGTTCGGTACGGGCGCATGTCCATATATCTATCAAAATAACGCGACATGGGCCGAGAGGCCATCCGGAAGGGCATCCTGGAGGGCACCCTGTACCAGGACATGGGCAACACGTCTGCCCCAGACCAAGGAGGCCATGACCAAACGCATGAATGGACGTGTAAGCGGCGCTGGGGCGGAATGGAGCGCGGCGCGCGCGCGCGGACACGGGTGCCATCACCGGTGCCTTGCGTCCGGAAGCAATACTTATACTACGGTGACATTCACAGAATCTTCACACCGACGCGGACACTGCGTCTACTCGACCTCTCGACAATGAAGGCTCGTATGGTCATCGCATTAGAGCTTGGAGTATCAATCGAAGAGTTGGACCCAGAAAATCAGTACTCCGGTGGCACATCGACAAGTTACGCGTCACCGTACTAGCAAAAAAGGGGGCAACATGGGTATTGGGGGAATTTTCAATACGAGAAAAGGGAATTTTCAATACGAGATAAGTCTCTTTTTGTACTTAACCACTCTGAGCGACATCGTTGATTAAGTGGTCAGAAAGTCACAATCCTGCAAATGCAAGCACGTCTGTACCGCCGCCTCACACGCTCATGGTGCCATTGGTGCTGCAAGCGCGCGGCGATGAAGGACATGTTCAAGCTGCGTGACGGGCCGATCGACTGGTACTTCTGCGACCCGTGGGCTGTGGCGGCGGCCTCGGCTTTTTTTCGCTTCTTTTTTCGTGAAAAATAAAAAGGGGAGAAAATAGCCGACGCAGTCCGGCCGACGCAATTAGTGGTGTGTTTTTTGGAACATATGTTAGCCCAACATGGCGCTCGGGACACGTGCTCGGGTTTATTTGCGCCGTGGTGGCAAGGGCGTGGTGGGCACGTGCTCGGGTTTTTAATTTTGTCCGAGATCCTACTATTGAGATATCATGTGTCGGCGAGGGACAATGATAATATGATATCCCCGCCGCCGCCGCCACCACCTTCGCTGTTCGTACAGCCGCTGCCCCTGCCGTTGTCGCCCTTACCGCCGCCGCCCTTGCCGCCGCCGCCTTTGCCGCCACAGCCCTCACCACCACCGCCTTCGCCGCCGCTGTGGCTCCTCGCCGCTACCTCGCCGCCGCACGCTCCTACCACCACTGCAGCCGCCATCGCCACCATCGATAGCATCGCCTCCGCCGCCGATAGCACCGCTGCCGCAGCCATCACCGCCGCCATCGCTGCCGCCTCTGCCATCTCCGCCTCGGTCAGGCACGTGCGTGTGCCTGAGCCCTAATAAATTTAGCACGTTACATGCATGTAATTCCTCAAAGAGGATGACCCTGACAGTGTACCATGGTGCATTGTGATCCCCTGAGTGTGCTCTACACGTCTCACGTGGGTATGTCGCATGCTGTCAGATCGTGACGTTTCAAAAAGTCGATTTTTTGAGCTGACCCCTCTATTAGTGAACCTCTATGTTCGTGCTTCTCGTTTCACTTACTAGTAAAAACGCGGTAACCCGACGGCGGCGGGCGCTTTAAATCAATTTGGCTAGCCAACCAGTCAGCGCTGCGCTGAGTGGCCGGTTCGCTCGGTTTCCCGAGCGAACCTTCCCCCATTACTTATTTTCGGATTACCTTCGTATCTCAAAAAAAACCAAACGGTCGTCGCACCTTGTCATCCCACGCGGAGCGGCGACTTTGGGAAAGTTTAAAGGCCCACGTCACGCCCTCATTCCGCAAGCCTCGTCTGGGCCCAGACGAATCATGGCCTTTGTGCGCGTCGCTGCCGGGCTCCCTGGCGGCTTCATTCGCGCTCGGGTCGGCCCGTTTGGGCTTTGAGGCGACGCCCGTGGTCGATGCCGATCACGGCGAGAGCGAATCGCGAAGCCGGCGACGC
>JWZX01003123.1:0-14922 GCA_001275005.1 Chrysochromulina tobinii | reverse complement strand
CCCCCCCTCCGCCGGCCACCTTGGGGCGCCTTGACCCGCTTGCGGGGCGCTAGCTTGGCGTTGTTCGGCCGACGATGTGGGGCCGATGTTAGCTGGGAAGAAAGCGGATCGCGCATTGACGGTCGGGCCGGCAAGAACGGCAACGCGCCATGTGAACACCATGGAACGATATCGCCTCTGACGGCGAATACGGTGTTCGCTGGCGTGGCGGCGCGCGGCGCCGATACCGGAAACGCGGGCGGAGGCATGCATCGCGCCGGGCACTCTGTTAGGGTCTGTACCCGGGTCCGCCGTCCCGACCGAGCCCGAGCACACGAGACACGAAACCTGTCTGTCGGTGTGATAGGAACAGAGCCCAGGTGTCTTCAGCATCAAGACACTCCCAGGTTCACACGAAAGCCTTCGCACGCCGAGAGGTCGACACACGTGCGAGGAGATTGATCACATGCCAACACTGCCCCATCTTTGGCGACGAGCACCATCTTGCCTAATCATGCCGTCGCCCCTCAGTGCACAGCGTCCCACGACATCACATGGACGGACGATCTAGTTTCTCATTCAGCACAAAGGCGAGATTGGGCAGTTTTGCAACCCAGCTAGAAGATGCAGCCGCTGGAGTTGGACTCGGATCCAGCGATCCATACTTGCCTGCGGTGCCGAGCTGGGCGCCGGGAGGCATATTAGGCATATTAGGCGCGGTTGTCGCTGCAGACGAAAAGCTGTCGAAGCCCCCGAACCCTCCAAAGTCATCTCCGGCTACGGATGCAGCGGGTGGCTTAGCCGCGGCAGCTACTGCTGGCGGCGATGCGAAGTCCCCGAACCCTCCAAAGTCATCTCCGGCTACGGATGCAGCGGGTGGCTTGGCCGCGGCAGCTACTGCTGGCGGCGATGCGAAGTCCCCGAACCCACCAAAGTCATCTCCGGCTACGGATGCAGCGGGTGGCACGACCGTAGCAGCAGCTGCTGGAGGTGATGCGAACCCACCGAACCCACTAAAGTCATCGTTGGCGGTGGGCGCAGCAGGTGGCTGAACTGCAGCAGCTGCTGGTGACAAGGGGGCGAAACTGTCGAAGGCGTCATTGCCGAATCGAGTGCTCGCTGGCAACGTGTTGAAGCCAGGCTGGTCCGCATTCGACATCGTGGGAACCGTCACTGGAGCTGGCGGAGGCATCATTTCTGCACCGGTAGATGAGGTATCTTGCTCTCGTGGCATTCCGAGTGCCTGCAGAAGGCTCTGCTCGAGAACAGAGTTCGACCACGACCAAGCGTCCTGTGGCGACTCGAAGGTCTGCCAAATCGACGTATTCCAAGCGGGGACCCCTGGGAGTCCCACCTATGATGAATGCGGAAGGCGAGGCGAACCAGGTCATGGCATGCACATGCGCATTCTTTGGGAGGAGAACGCACCTGCTGCGAGAGCATCTGGTCCAGCGTCGGGCATCCTGTCATACCGGTGCTCTGCAGTTGCGCGGACGTGGGCAGCACGTGCAGGAGGGCGTCGGCCGCTGCCAACTTGAGAGCTGTTGGATCAGGACCATCCACTACGGCAGCCGGAACGAGGCCAGGGGCGGTCGGCGCCGGAGTCGGCACAACAGGTAGCGGCACGGGCGCGGGCGCTGAGCTGAAATCAGTTGTCGCAGTTGCAGAACCGCCGGCGTCGAAATCCCCAAAGTCCTGCGAATGCAATCGAGCAACACACAATGAAAGGTTGCACGCACACGCGGGCTGGCTGTGGTCCCTTTTGCGCACATCGTCGGCTTTTACGGCAGATGCAGCGGGAGTGTTCGCATCTGCAAATCCACCGAAGCCGTCGTCGTCCTCGCGCGTCTGACCGACGGCCCGTGCCGGTGCATCTGCGAAGTCGCCGAACCCATCGTCCTCCTTATCCTTGGGTGCTGGAGGCGCTGGGGGGGCTTCAAAGTCGCCGAATCCATCGTCCTCCTTACCCTGGGGTGCTGGAGGCGCTGGGGGGGCTTCAAAGTCGCCGAATCCATCGTCCTCCTTACCCTTGGGTGCTGGAGGCGCTGGGGGTGCTTCAAAGTCGCCGAATCCATCGTCCTCCTTATCCTGGGGTGCTGGAGGCGCAGCGGGCTCGGAGAAAGAGCTCGAGAGGCAGGCTTTGGCTGGCGAGACATATGAGAACTCATCTGACTCTAGGGCAGCGGTGCTGCTTGAGAATGAAGCCACCGTCGGCATAGCAGTGCTCTGCACCTCGGGTTCGGCAGGCACTTGGGCTGAGGCTGGTACAGAGTCTGAAGGCTGCGAGCTACCGAAGTCACTGAAGTCGTCGCCATCCTCTGTAGGCAAGGTCACAGGCGACTTCGCCGTCGGCACGAACGATGCGGACGGAACCTTCGGGCTGGCATCGAAATCGCCAATGGGTGCGGATAGCTTTGCAGGGTATAGCAAACTGCGGTGACGAGAGGCACACACGGCATCAGAATACGACGAGAGGCACACACGGCGGCGGCAGAATAAGAAAGGACATTTGCATGTGCAGAAAAGCCCAAACGCGCGCCGTGCAATGCCTCAAGCTTCAGCCAGGTCATGGACACACGCCATCACAGCCGACGTGCGCAAACGTCCCGACACCTCTGAAAATTCATCGTCATCCTCGTCTCCGTCGATGGGTGCCGCTACCGGGCGAGCGGGCACTCCGAAGTCGCTGTGCAAGACATGAAGAAAACAGTCAGCGGTTGGTTGTGCCACGAACATTTGGAGATGCGCATTCTGTGTGTGCACCTGAAATCGTCGTCATCACTGCGAAGACGCACGCGCGCCAGTTGGTCAATACGAAGTGAACAGATTGGATGGCAAGGAGATGCACATGTTGAGATGGTTCGATCTTCGCACAGGTCTCACTCGTCGTCAAGAGATACTGCGGCCGCGGTCTTGGCGCCCGCTGCTTGCCCGAAGGACGAGAAATCGTCGTCCGCCTCTTCATCGTCGAGCGTATCCATGGTTAGGAAGTTCCTGCCACGTCTAACTTCATTCACACCGTCATGTGTAACCAAAACTCAAATGCGTTAAGGCACCTCGCACACGTCTATTCATACTTTGTTGGCCACGGCAAAACAGAACAATGAAGTGACCCTCATAATACAAGAACGTCGCGGCGGGCCACCTGCGTCAGCCCCAAAGGGTCAGCCCCCCTTCCAACCACCCTCATATGAGCATCCAGCATTGCCAGCAGCGGCGGTACCACCACGCACCTACCCCCCAGACCCAAACACACCACAAAAGCTTTAAAAAGGAAGGACACAGTTAGGAGGCGACACACACTCCTCAATCGACGCGTTCTTAACACACTTCATACGGAGGTCGGAGGGCACACGGCACACGCGCACGCATCATCTCACAGATGCAGCCTGAACCTGGCCTTTCCTTGGGCCTTGCACTAGCGTTGCACACCAGCGTAACGAATCGAGGCCTACCCTTCCTCGCCCTTTCCGTTGACCTCAAATTCGCACTCGGTCTATGGCGCCTAGTTGACGGAGGTAAGGGAGATTTGTCAGCACGCAGCTGCCTCCTCTTCTCCCGACCCATCTGTGTCTTTTTCGGCTCAGACAATCGTCTCTGAGGTGTCTGGCAGGACGAATACCCATCATACGCATCCTTGGGCCCATGGTCACCCACGACTCCGTCGCCTTCCCCTTCAGATCAAGCTCCGTTAACGAGTCGGCCCGCATCTCCTTGATCGGGATCTCCTTGATAGGGATCTCGTTGAACATCTCGATCTTGAGGTGCCGAGGTTGGTCATCGTCAGCGCGCCCATGGCCTCAAGTCCAGCTCCGTCACAGTGCCCTCCCGCATTTGATGGTTGTGTGTCATCATCGTCCTCATTGTCGTCCTCCACCTCGACTCCAGACCCCACAGTCGTCAGCTTCAACGGTGCAGCTGTCCAGAGCAGCCTTAGAGACCCACGATGCGAGGATCCTCCCTCGCCCTCGTCGGTGTCAAACGTTGCCGTCGTAGAGACCCACGATGCGAGGATCCTCCCTCGCCCTCGTCGGTGTCAAACGTTGCCGTCGTAGTCAACGTTGTGGTCCTCGTCTTCGTCGTTGTTCTCGTCATCATCCAGTTTCGCGATCTGTAATTTACCGAGTTTCGCCGACTCGTACTTTCGCCACGTCCACACTAAGCCGTAGCCATTGAGGCTACGGGACGGCCGGCCTCGATGAGCAGCTCATCGTCCAGATGTGTGGGTACCGGCTGCCCGCCGCATGTACTGGCGCGATCACAGGACACGCCGTGATAGCTCACGCCAAAACCGATTCACGCCCTCGAGCTCCACAGCGTCGCCACGTCCACCAAAACCAGAGCAGCCTCCCTGGCATCCGTAGTGGCTGACAACCCCGAGAGCACGCTGCCGCAGTGTTGCGGGTGATGCCGTGGAGATAGCTGCGCCGAGCTGCGCCGAGCTGCTGCGGCGCCTCGTAACCTTCTGGAACGCCGACTCGGCGAGTGCCTCCTCGAGCTCGGCGCCCTCAAAGTCGCTACCCCGCGCCAAGCAGCGCACGGTGCTCTTCAGCATTCTTGCCGTTGTCCAGGGACGCGATGACGCGCTGGGCGTGCTCGAGCAGACCAGAGGCATCCAGAAACAGGGCGCCGTCGACGTGTTCCATGAGCTGCATGAGTGAATGCTCGTCAGACGTCCAGGACGCATCGCAGTCTGCGCCGAACAGTCCTGATTTCCTTCCGTGTGTCGGACGCATCCACCCATATCAATTATCACGCTTGCACAGTACATGCTACTTCCTGCTACAGTGCTACCCTGAACTTACCCAGTACGCCTGTCCGCCGTGCCGCAGCAGAGCTGCGGACCGCGCTCCCGGCCGCGCCGCATGCGTTCGGGAATCACGAGAAGAGGCCCGCGCAGGTTACGAATGTTACCACGCGTCGTAGCGTGCTGATCTCCCTGCCCGCGCACACATCGCCAAGGAAGATGTCCCAGGCCCCGCAAGACATCCTCAAAATCAAGGAGCCGTTGCAGGCGGCCAGCCAGGTGGAAGTTGCCGCTGGTTCACGGTGCCCGACGAGGCAAAAGAGGATGGCGCCGAGGAAACGAGGGCGGCGATAGACGGTGGCATGAGCGAGGCCACCTCAGGGTTTTTGGAGCAAGCGACAAGCTCGAACATTTGGGTGAGCATGTCACGCGAGAGTGCCGGCTTTTGCTTCTCCAAGTTGTCGAAAGCCAGCTTCAGCTGTGCAATCGCCTTCTGTACCTGCGATACGAATTCCTCAAGGCGGGGTGGTTAGCGCGTCACGTGCGTCCATGCGTGCACAAAAGATATGAATATGCACGCACCTGCTTGTCTTGATGCACGCCAAGCATCCGCGCGAGCACTGGGGCGACCACGAGAGGAACGCACGACGCAGGTGCAGAGGGTGAGGCTGTAGGGTGACTCGATCCTGTCGCGTCTTGCGATCGTATTGTGTGCGACGACCCAGAGGAGTGGCGCGACCGGTGCGAACCGTGGCCGCTGACATGCCGTAGGAGCGGAAGTGGCTGCAGCTGGCTGTGCTCCTGCTGCTCTGGCTGCCAACGAAGCTGTTGGCTGGGTGGCAGCGGCGGCACGGCTGCACTGGGCAGCCCAGGTGCATCCCGAGGGGCGGCGGGCAAGCCCACGTCTGAGCACTGAACATGTCGCCCCTCATCGTCGCTGGCCGCCTCACTGCGCTGCCGCGTCCCACTCGCAGCGGCGGCGGCGGAGGCGGCGGTGAGCGGCGGTGCGCCCGGCGCGCCGTCACTCCCCAAATCCCTACACGAATCGGGCGTCGGCCCAAAGTCCCAGCTGCCATCAGGCGCCAGGACAGCTGGTGCTGAATAGGCGGGCTTCGAGCGCCGGGTGTTGTACGAGGCGGGTTCGCCGGGACGATCGGCCCGCAAGCGCTCGTACCGTTCGACAAGTGTCGTGAGGCTCGCGCTCTTGCGTGCGGAACCGATCCAGCGATGGTGGAGTAGCTCCTTGGCCGAGGGCCTCTTCTTGGCATCCATCTGTAAGCACTGCGCGACAAAGTCTCGAAAGGCCGGCGACCATTGCTCTCCCGAGAGCGTCGGCGGGTCAGCCTTGGGGATCAGCAGAAGCACGCGCATGGGGTGCTCATCAGCATGCGGAGGCTCGCCCATCACCATCTCCAGTGCCGAGATGCCGAGCGACCAGATGTCCGCCTTCGTGTTGTACTGGTCTTGCCGGATCACTTCTGGTGCCATCCAGAATGGCGTGCCCACGAAGGTGCAACACTTGGACATGGTGGCCGTGATCTGGCCGGCAACACCAAAGTCTGCGAGCTTCACCTCGCCGGTCCGCGAGAGCAGAATGTTGGCCGCCTTAATGTCTCGATGGATCTTGCCTTGCGTGTGAAGATAGTCAAGGCCCTTGAGCGTCTCGCACAAAATGGTCGCGATCTGGGCCTCCACGATCGGGCCTGCATCCATCATATCGAGAACGGAACCGCCACCCACGTACTCCATGATGATCCACAACTTTGTGCCTGAGACATACGAGTCATAGTACCTCGTCACATAAGGCGAATTGCATTGTGCCATTACGGCGATCTCTTGTTGGATGTCCTCAATCTCATCCTCGGCCTGCTCAAGATCAATCACTTTGATGGCGACAGTTTCGCCCGTCTCAGTGTGGTGCCCGCGGAACACCTCGCCAAAGGAGCCCTTGCCAATGCGCTCGACGCATTCGTAATACATGGTTTTGCGCCAAGCGGACTGCCCAATGAATTCCGTCATCGAGTTACGCCACTGTAGGAGACACCCTGGCGTCCGTGGATGCGCGATGTAATAAACGCTTATGATAGTTTCACACCTGCAGCGTGCTCCTGACGAGACGCTCCTGCCGGTCGTGGGCAAGCTGCTCCTTCTCGTCCCGAGCGCGAAGCCGACGCTCCTCGCGACCTTTGACGAAGCGCCCTCTCATTTCGGACAATGTGGGGCCTTAAGGGATTCGACAAGGACAAGGCCAAGACGTTCCGCCCAAAGCGCAATCACCGGGTCGGCACGAAGCGCTACGAGCTGCACAAGTACGCCCAGGCCACCCTTGGCACTGGCAACCTCCACGATGCCGTGACCCTGCCAGAGGGAGAGGACGAGCGCGAATGGCTCGCGGTGAACACGGTGGACTTCTTCAACGAGATCAATCTGTTATACGGCGTGATCGCCGAGTTCTGCACCGAGAGCGACTGCCCGGTGATGTGCGCGGGCCCAAAGTTTGAGTACATGTGGGCCGATGGCCACACCATCAAGAAGCCAATCACGGTTTCGGCGCCGCGCTACGTCGACTTTTTGATGCAGTGGGTGCAGGCGCAGCTCGACGATGAGGCCATCTTTCCGACGGAGATCGGTACTGACGCCGACCTCTCCACTCAATCGCAGCCTCCCTCCTTCCTTTGCTTGACCCCGCATGTGCGTGTCCGCGTAGGCGTGCCGTTCCCGCAAGATTTCGTCGACCGCGTGCAGAACATCTTCAAGCGCCTATTCCGCGTCTATGCCCACATCTACTACTGCCACTTTGAGCGCATGGCCGCTCTCGGAGCGGAGCCGCACCTGAACACGTGCGCCGCCGCGACATTCCTGCCTGCGGCCTGTCGAACGATCTTCCCATACGCGTGGTGCCCCCGACCGCAGATGTTTCAAGCACTACATGTACTTCGTATACGAATTCAATCTGATCCCGAACAAGCAGGAGCTGGCACCACTGCAGGAGCTCATCGACAAGCTTTTGGAACGTGACAGGCCACCGGATGCGGCCGCAAGCGCCGCACAGCCGTCAAGCAGCGCAGCCCCGATCGCAGCCGAGCTATCGCGGCCGGGCAGCGGTGAGCAATGAGCTCAGCTCGCAGCCGAGGACCGCGACACGGCATCTGACGACCTTTGGGGCTCCGCAGTGCGACCGCGAGTTGCCCTGAGTACAGATTGGGAGCGGATGCCTTCGGATACAAGCTTCCAGGGACGCGCCATCGCCGCGGTTCGTGCGGGACTCGCGAGGTGATGCGCCGTGGGAGACCTTTTGCACACATTCTCTAGACGCGAGTATCGCGCTTTGTCACGCACGTCCCACGCGTCGGCAGCGAGCTCGGGCACCCCGCGTTCCCGGTTGCTTTTATCAGCGGTAGCCGCGGTTATGACGGTGTCGGGGCGAGCCTCATACGTGCGTCAACACGAGTGTCACACGTCCACGACACCAGCTGTGCTCCTGCTGATCCGGGTGGCGGCATCGGATCCCCCGCGGTCGCCGATTACGATGGACCAGTCGCAACTCCCTGATTTACGATGATCGGAGTTTGCATCTTGTTCGAGCCAGAACCCGAGGCGCGCAAACGAAGAGACACTAGTATCGGCAGGGCCCAAGGGGGAGTTCCAGCCGCCCGAAACTCTAGACAAACTTTTCTTATGCGATTTCGGCAGGACGGGTCGCGGAGGCACGAGGCACGTCGCCGGGTCACCGGCATCCGCGCGCGTTTAGGCATCGCGAATGCTGCGTGGTTGAATGGTATGTCAAACATCGGGATCTCGCTGCCCTCGTAGTTGCACCTCTGGGAATTCGTCTATCGCCATCCCAGTGATCACTAGCGCCTCGTCTTTGAAAACTATGATGTCATGACGTGAGGGCTGACCTCGGAGCATGTCGAATTCCACGTCCAGGAAGATATTCCGCCCGTCAAAGTTGGCGGGCCCCGCAGCTGCGCCATGGCATGCTATAAGAGACGCGTACCGGTACTGATTTGATAGCCTTTTGAGCTCTGTCATGACGTACCGTAATGCGTCACGAACCTCGGGTTCGTCCGTCTCGAGACGCGAGCGTGCTGGCGGCTCACCGTTGAAATCTGGATTCGACAGCGCCTTGCCGTCGCAGACGTGCCAGCACAGCCAACAATTTATGATGAGGAGGCCGAAAGGTCGCCGCCACGCATGAAGCACCATGTTGTCCACAGGAAGATTCGTCAATTTGCCCGAAGAAGGGGATGGGATTTCGGTGTTGAGTACCTGTGTGTAACTGGCAATGTATGTATCGCAACCGGCTTTCCACATCAGGTGCTCACTATGACGCACTTCGCGTCGCCCTGCTGCGCCTCTCCTCATGCCAAAGAATGTGTGGTCGATCGATCTGACCGAACCAGAGCCAGGACGAGCGATCCAGCTTCCGACGCCGCCAGGATACTCCGAACAGCATTCAAACGAGCAGGTGTGTGCATGTCTGGATCCATCTCGCCCAACCTCTTGTTGCAATGCAATCATGACGCGTGACTGTGTGGCTGCGGGCAGGAAACGCGCGTGGAAACCAAAAAGGTGGACATGATGCAGCTCAAGCTCAAAGTACGGCAACGCGATCCCGAGCCGCAGCCTTGCTAAAAACTCACTATCGCTGCCTTCGTCCACAGAAAGCCCGCGAGCTGGCGTGGTCGCCAGGCAAGAATTTCATGATGACCGCGTTTATGCTCTGGATGAGTGGATCAGGCGTCCACATTTTCAGTATCATGATCACCGGCATGGCCATCTACAATCCCGTCAAAAGCGCGCTCACCGTCAGTACGGCCTTTTCTCGATTTGATGATGCCAAGATGTCGCCTGCGGACAAGACGAGCTTGCTCTTCTCCAAGCTCACATTCGTGGTGATGAACTTGCTGGCGATGTGCGGCGCGCTCTACAAGATGAGCTTGATGGGCTTGTTGCCCAATACACCCTCCGACTGGGTGTCATTCCTGGCCGTGCCGCCGAATGTGCAGTTCGCTTCAGGTGGATCCATCTGAGGAGCTCACCTTATTTGACGACACCCCTAGGGCAGCTAGGATGCGCAATGCCCCTCCAGGAAGAGCCCAACCTTAACGCGAACCGAACCTCACTGCACGGGACACATCGACACACACACACACAACCGCCGCTGTGCCTCTGTCGGTGTCGGCCTGTCCCGGCGGTCGCGGGTGCGCGGACCGTGTGAGCGCCAGTCGGGCGAGACGGCCACCGGGCCGCACTCTGCGGGTCATGGCGTGTGATGAGCCGGATCCCCATATCACCGATGCGCCCACGTTTAGGAGTCTAAGACTCTAAAATGAGTTCGTTCGATACCAGATCTACTTAGAGACATGCACAACGCATTCAATACATCGTTGTCGCCGCTGCACTCGTTCACAGAGGCTGCACGTGGCTCCGGCCGCCCTCCGGACCTCGCGACGACCCGCTGCTTGCTCAGCCTCATCGCAGTCATATTCCGGGCAATCGCCGCCGGTGAAATATTGGCCGTCGCGGCACAAGGCTTCTCCGGTGTCCTAGTTAAGGCATGATCTCGTTTGGGGCAGCTTGAGGCCTCGATTCTTGGTTCGTGACGGACTGGAAGCTTGAGGAAGCTGCACAAACTGCCGAACCGGGTAAATCGAGTCGCGCGCGGCCAGCTCGCAGCTAGACGCGCAACGTCACAACGAGGAGCGACCTTGGTGGCAGTTGTAGACGCAGCCGACTTTGGCCTGCCAGCGTGACCGACTCTGGGGCCTCGCGTGGGATGCACTCGTCTGCGCACATCATATCGCCGGTGAGGACTCTGGCTTGTTCCACATGGAGCTTCGCTGATGCACCCACACCACGCAGCTCAAGATCGATGGACATTGGGGCATGTGGATGCACGTGTACAATGCTGACGTAGATTCTGGTGCACTGCGCGTCGGCGCTCGCAACCGCAGAGAGGCGCGGCACCGCTGCAGCTCCATGGTTGAACAGTGAACCATGCAGCAGCTGGCTGTCAAGTCGCTGACATTGCATGTGTGGCGTCAGCATCTCGAGCGCATGGAAAGTGGGTGTGCGCACAAGCTTGCCGCCTGCCACGCGGAGCGGGCAGTGGAGCACGTTCACCGCCTGGGCCAGATTTGCGAGCTTCACGCGCTCACAGCACTCGATCATGGCATGGAGGCACACAGTCGCCACAAGTGCTTCCCGCAGCGTGCACGATTGCTCGAGCCGCGCAGCCCCAGGCAGCACTGGCACTGGTCCCGCGACTTCATCTGGAGGCTCTGCATACCACATGCCCCACTCATCCACGTACAATGCCACGAGCCGCTCGGGATCGTGCCGGTCCATGATAGCCGCATGAATGCGGAGCGTCTCGCCAAACTCGAAGGCCTTCTGCATGACCTTGAACCACGCATCCTGGGCAGCTGCACCTTGCTCGCGACCGGTGATACCCTCGCGACGCACAGAGCAGTACACGTGAACGGAAAGCGCCTCCATGGAAAAGCGCACGCGGCCACTGCCACCGACCTTTTTGCAGAGGCTCATCATGGCTTCGGTCCAGGCGGTGTCTCGCCCATTGGCACCGCAGGCCACGCGGTTGAGTGCCGGCGCGCCTAGCGGCGCACTCAAGAAGCAGGCAAATCGCCGGAACTCGGCGGCGTAGGTTCGCGCATCCATATCGCCGCCGCATCCCCAAGGCTCGTTCCCCACGCCCCAGAGCCGCACAGCGTGTGGCTCAATTCGGCCGTGCTGCTTTCGCAAATCGGATAGCGTCGTGCCGCCAGGGTGAGTCAAGTACTCGAGCCAGTCACTCATCTCTTGAACGGTCCCGGATCCCACATTTCCGACAATGTACGGCTCGCACGCGACTGCTTCGCAGAGCTCCAGGAACTCCCTGGAACCGAAGCTATTGTCCTCAACACCCTTTCCCCAGTGATGGTTCACTCGTCGTGGTCGATCCTCGCGCGGGCCGACGCCGTCACGCCAGTGGTACCCGTCGGCAAAGCAACCGCCCGGCCAACGCAGGTTGGGCGTGCGCAGCTCGCGCAACGCGCTGATGATGTCCGTGCGCGCCGCACCATCCTGCTCATCGCAAATGCCGCCGTTGATGCTACGGCCGAGGTGTTCAAGCATGAGGCCAAAGATATGCCGTGAAATTTCCGGACGCGCACCGAGGTCGGTGCTCACGACAAGTGTAGCATCGGCAACCGCACCGGTCGAAGACGGTGGCGCCTGGGTACGAGCGACGACGAGCCGATGCACCAGCTTCGCCGTTGCTTCATCCATCGTGCTGATAAAAGTAGTGCTGTGAACGATCGAAGACAAGTGTCCTAACTCTGGCACCGCGACGGTCGCGGCGTGTCTGTGTGGCGCGTGTGAGAACAAGAATAACACTGTCCACACGTGCACGCGCCACACGCGTCACCAATATGAATATCTATCTGTACTACATGCACTACAATTACAGAGATGTGCTCGGCGGTCTCTGCTGACTCTCTTGACTCTCAGAGCCGAGTCGCGGCCAAAAGGAAAGCCTCTGAACGCGTCCGATCGCCATCAGATGTCCGCTACTCCGTGGTTTTGCGCGGGTTTGTCGATTTTGTCGGCGACGGCGTGTCGTGGACCCGTGGAAGACGAGCGGGGCGCGCTTACCCTGGCCCCATCAGCGCGCAAGAGGATCATCAAAGCGTGGCGTGCCCTCGGATCGATGATGCACCTGTCCTACGTGTGGTAGAGCTCACAGAAGGTTGAGCTTCGTACAGATGAGTACGCGGACCGTCTGGTCCAGGCAGCCCATCACGCAGAGGCCCTCCTTGTCAGAATTCCAGTCGAAGGAGGCGACGGGCTGTGTCGAGAAAGTTTTCTTCTGCAGCAGCTGGACCTGGCCGAGCACGCCCTTGTCGTGCCCATCCTTCTCTTTGATTTTCCTCTGCGTCGGGTAGGAGTACTTCCACAACTCGAGCGAGCCGTTACCTCCGCAGGTCATGAAGACGTCGCGATTCTGCGGCAGATGGCGGCAGGCCCACACGGTGCTTTCGTGGGCCGCCTGCGACAGGAAGGAGTAGCCATGCACTGGATGGTGCGTGCGCATGTCGTACAGCCTGTAGCGAGACTCGAGCGTCGTGATGACCAGCTTGTTCATCGCGATGTCCTTGCGATCGAACTCGACACCGCAGACGCCGTTGGACACGTTGGTCTCCCACCGAATCTTGCCGGCGGCCAGGTCGAATAGCTTGACGTCGCCGTTGTCGTAGCCCGCGCACACGACGCGGTCATCTGCCGAGTGCGCGTCGCCAAAGCTCACACTCCAGCAGTCGCGCACGACCGCACCTTCTTCCGGCTCCATGCTGGCGACAGGCCGATCCTTCTGGCGAGGGTCCCACACATGCACGCAGCCGTCACGCCCACCAGTGACGATCTCGGGCGCACCCGCGCCCCTGAGCCCGCCGCAGCCGTCGATGCAGTTGATGATCGTCGAATGCGCATCCGGCACCGAGAAGATAGGCGTGGTCAGGCGCTCCAAGTCCCAGATGGCCATTTGGCCAGCGAAGTCGCCGGTCGCAAGGTGGCGATCGGCGAGCGTAGAGTGACCAAACGTGCCGCACTTGAAGGACTTGGGCATCTCGAGCTCCGCCGCGAGCTCCGCGTCACCATGCACGAGGTTGTAGACCTGAATGTTGCCCGTCTGCCGTGGGGGCGAGCCAAGCACAATGAAGCGCGCAGAGCATGGCACCCACTTTGTGTCATAGACGGTTAGGTTCAGCGACTTGTGGATATGCTCGATGATCTGCGGCTTATTCGAGGCATCCAAACCGGCCATAGTCGATCGTTGAAGAAGTCGGACACGCGGATGCCGTTGCGCGCTCGACGTTGCCACGAAACACCAGCGAAACACTGTGAAAAAACAGCCTAGCAAATGTTAAGGCCAACTTAGACTGTGTGGAGACAGTTGTCGAACGCCCGTGCGAACGACGGGCTGTGCGGCACACGCGCGTGTTCGTGCGTCTGCCGTGCTGCCGCGTGCTCGATTCTCGTACCTCAGTCAGTCCCTCTCTCACGCCTCACCCTTTCTTATCCTCGGCTCCGAATCCTGCTATTGCGCTCCTCGCGCTTGAAGTTCTCGCGGGCCTCGACGTTCGCGTCCGCGCCGGGCACGGCCTCCACAACGAGGTCTTGCAGCTCATCGCACGGTGGATTGTTACGGAAGAACGGGTCTTTTAGCAGGTTGCGCTTGTCCTCGGAGAGAGTACGCTCGAGCGCGCGCGGATGCACCGCTGCGGCGACGGGTAGCTTCATGATGTCCTCCTTGGTCATGACCGCCATGGGCACCGGCGCGGCCTGGCGCAGCAGGTCCTCGTGCCGCTGGTCGCCGCGCGCTGGGTCCAGTGCGCTTTCCACGATCGCAAGCTTGAACTCGGGAGACGCGTTCGCGAGCTCAAACATGGACACAACCGCCATGTTCTTCAGGCCAATGTCGACCGACACGCCCTGCATCGTACCGCCATCCTGACCAAGCGGCACGCCAAGCACCAGCGGGTGGCGATCGACATCCCGCACCTGCCAGCTCTTGCGCTTCAGCAAGCTGAGCAGCTCGTCGCGGCTCGTACGCGGCAGGCGAGGGCTGAGAGCGTTCGGCCGTTTGCCGCCGCCGCGCGAGGCAACTGCGGCCGCTTTCGGTAAACCACCCAGTTGAGCAACACGCCGCATCACCGCGAACAAGGACAACACGCGAGCTTCGAGGTCGTGAAAAGTAGCCACGGTCTGTGAATGATAACTTCTGTACATTCGTCACGTGAGCGTCGCCATTCTCCGAGTGGGCATGTGTCTGGGTGACGCGTTGGGGGTCGTCATCATTGATCATACTACATACATCAAAATGTGTGCTGCGGACAGGAAGAAGAACTATGATGGGGTGCGTGTCCGTGTGAATGAGGGGTTAGTCAGCATGCGACGCTCGACGCAGCAATCCCTGAACAGCCAGCGGGGTCTGGGCCTCCCCTCAACCCACCGAGTGAAGCTGAGATCAGGTCGCGCACCCGAACCGTAAGGATGGAAGTGTGGGAATTTTAACTTTGTGACCGAAACAGCGCGAGCGCCTTTTTGCTGTGTAGCTCGAAGCACCTGTGTGCCGCTCGAAGCGGACGGCTTCAGCGCGCCCTATGCCGTACATACTCGTCGATCCTGATCGC
>JWZX01003122.1:0-37615 GCA_001275005.1 Chrysochromulina tobinii | reverse complement strand
TGAATGCGCTCCGGGCGAGGGAGTCGGCGCTGCCAGTCTCGCCCAAGACGGCGCTGGCCGCCATCGCTCCCGAGATTGCGGCGGGCGTCGCCTCGCTCCGGCCGGTGGCGCCGCCCACGGCCGAGATCGCCGAGATCGCCGAGATCGCCGAGACTCCAGTCCCCACGGGCAGCGACATCATCCTGTCTGTCGACGCCCCGATCCATACCGGTCCGCTCATGGGCGGGGGCGCCGCCGCGGTGGCGGGCGCGCCCGCGGTGAGCGCCTCCGGCCTCTTCTCGAAAGCCCCCGCATCGCCCCGCCCAACTTCGGCGGCCGGTGCGAAGGCAGCTTCAGCCGCAGTGAAGGCGACGGCGGCAGGCGCGTCGACACCGGCGCCGACGCCCGAGGTGGTGAACTCGGGCCAGTACTCAGAGCCCAAGCGCTCAGAGTCGCCCCAGTGGATGCTCGAGTATGCGACGAAGCGTGCGCAGCGCTCGCGTCGCGCCGCCTCGCCGACGCCGCTGCCGTCCGATGTACCCGCGGTGTCCGAATGGCAAAAGGAGATGGTGCGCTCAGGCGGCGCTGCGACCATCGCGGTCGCCGTCGCGGAGGGCGAGGCGGCCGCGGTTGCACGGGCGACGGCCGAGCTCGCTGCACGGGCGGCGGCCGGCGGCGCCAACCCGGACGACGCAAAAGAGTTGGCGGAGGAGCTGAAAGTGCTCAAGAGCCAAAAAGAGGCGCTGCTTCGGTCGGTGCAGGCCAAGGAGGCGGAGGTGCTCGCTTTGCGCAAGGAGCGCGCATCCATTGAAGGCGGGCCGATGGTGCATGCGGCAGCCGGCGTGCCAGGCGGCCTCCTCACCTCGGCTGAGCTGCTCGCACGCGCAGCCGCATGGCCAACCGAGGAGATCGCGGCGCTTCGTCAATCGGTCATGGCCAAGGAGGCTGAGGTGGCCGTGCTACGTCGCCTGATTAACGAGCCCGCCGCCACGCCCGCAGCTACCCGTTCGGCCTCGCGCCCTTCTTCGCGCCCCTCTTCGCCCCAGCCAAAGGAGACCGCGGGGCCCGCGGCGGCGGAACCAGAGCCAGAGCCGGCGGCAGAGCCGGCGGGTTCGTTAGTTGCGGGTTCGTTAATTAACGAGCCAGAGCCAGAGCCAGGGCCAGGGCCAGGGCCAGAGGTGGCGGCAGAGCCGAAGCCGAATCTGGAGGCACCTGCCACGGTGGAGGGTGCGCGGGAGCCCGAGCCGGACGCGCCAGCTGAGGCGACCAATCAAGGGGAGGAGGAGCGTATGGTGGCTGTCAAGCTATCTTTGGGCGAGGCCGGTAACTTTGGCGTCCAGCTCGAGCCTCGTGGTAGCTTGTTGCGTGCCTATCAGCTCCGGAGCGACGCGCCCGACGACGCCCGCGACGACGCGAATGAGGGCGGCAATCTGCATGCCCAGCAGCTTCGAAGCGGCGCGTCCGGCGACGCCCGCGACGACGCTAATGAGGGCGGCAATCTGCATGCCCAGCAGCTTCGGAGCGGCGCGCCCGGCGACGCAGACGGCGACGGCCGCTTTGAGGACGCCCGCGACGACGCTGATGAGGGCGGCAAGTTCGCGGTGCAGCTCGCGCGCCACGAGGGGGGCGAGTTCAAAGTCAAGATCCAAACTCCGCCTGCGGACTTGGCGGGCAGCGATGTGGCGAGCAACCTGTTCGACAGCGTCAAGAATGCCTTCACTGGGATGTTTGGCGCGCCCGTGAGCGCGCTCGAGGCGAGCCTAGCTGAGGCGCGCACGGCGCTCGCGGCCTCCGATATGGAGCAGCGCGAGCTGGCGCTCCAGCACGAGCTCGAGGAGGTCCTGGGCCAGTTGCGTGCGGCGGCACAGCGCGAGGCGGAGCTGGAGCACACGTGGGAGCGTATCCGAGAGGCACGCGCGCACCTGAAGCAGGCGGCGGAGGCGGCCGAAGCCGACACGGCGGCCGCCTCCAACCCGGTGGCCATGGCGGCGCTCGCTGCCAAGGCGTGGGGCGTGCTCTCCTATTGGAATGAAGCGCGTCAAGCGCCGGTACGCTCCGTCTTCCATAAATGGAAGGAGGCCACCGGCTTCGATGGCAGTGGCGGCGCTGCAGTCGTAGGGGGCAGCGCACCCGATGCCGATGGCGGTACGCTCCCGCCTCTGGGCATGTGGACAGGCTCGAGGAAGGGCTCGCTGCTCGAGCAGCTGGCAAGGTCGGCGGTGCCCTCGTCGATTGCAAGCCATGTGGCGGATGCCCAGACCAAGGAGACGGCGCTTGAGGCGGCCGCGAGTGGCTCACTGCTGATCGACCTGCAGAGGTACAAGCAGCGCCTGGTCGTCTCGATGCTCACGGAGCAGCATGCGCGCACGATGCTGGCGACCATGACGTCCTCGTACGACGATCTCGCCGAGCAGGCGCGCCAGCTGCGCGGAGAGGTGGCACGCCTCGAGGAGCTTCTGAGTACAGAGAAGACCTCGACTGCCGAGGTGGTGTCAGCGGCTGAGAAGCAGGTGGCGTTGGCCAAGGCCGAGTTGAAGGCGTCGGCGGGCATCGACGCGGCGGAGCTCAAGAAGCTCAAGGACGCCGCGGCGGAAATGGAGCAGCTCAAGGTCTCGTCCGACATGTCGCGCGCGATGCAGAAGAAGTTGAAGGCGGACCTCGAGAAGCGCGACAAGGAGATCGAGGAGATGCGCTCGGCCTGCATCAAGCTGCGGCAGGAGGTCAAGCTTGCCGAGGAGATGGCGGCTGAGGCGCAGGCCACCGCGAACGTGGGCGCGGGAGCCGTGGCCGAGGCGGCTGAGGAGCGGCGAGCGGCGAAGCGCAAATCGCTCATGCAGCTGCAGGCGATGAACTCGCAGGAGCAGTTGGAGGACTCGCTTCGACGCACGTCTTACTCCAAACTCGGCTCGTGCCTCGCCGCGGGCAGCTTCAGCGAGCTCTCGAGCGCCTTCGGCACCTGGCGTGCGTCGTCGATTGCGCTCGCCGCGAGCGAAGCGATCGCCGAGCTGCCACCGCCCTCGCCGACCAAGCTGGTGCACTCACCTTCGAAGTATCAGGACTCGGCCTTTTTGGAAGAGCTCGCGAGCGCGCGTGCGGAGCTCGAGGCGCTCCATACAGCGCACGAGGCGGCACTGGCGGAGCTCGAGGAGCATAAGCGGCGCAACAAGGCGGCCTCGATCATCACGAAGATGGGACGCGCCGCCAAGGCAGCTCAAAAGGAGACTCTCGAGTCCGCAGTGGCCGACTCGACGGCGAGCGTGGCCTCACTGCAGGCGGGTCTCGACTCGGCACAGCGAGCACTTGAGGCCGAGAAGGCGCTCGCCCAGGAGCTGAGCGAGGAGCTGAGCGTGTCGAAGAAGGAGCGCTCCGCCGAAGTTGGCGCGCTGCGCAAGCAACTCCAAGCGGCCAAGGCGGAGGCGGCCAAGCTGCTCGATGAGAAGGCCCTCGCCGAGCAGAACGCCGCTGCCGAGCTGGACGCGGCCGTGGCGGCGCACGAGCAGCGTCTGGCGCGCGCGCGCACCGAGTCACAGCGCGCCCTCACGCGCACGCAGCAGGAAGTGAAGCAAGCCCAGCAGGCGCTCGCCGAGGCGCACGCATCTGCGCAGGCGCAGGCGGAGGAGGTCCATCGGCAGCTGCAGGCCGCGCAAGGGCACTCCGGCCAGCTCATGGACGAGATCGATGCGCTCAAGACGGCGCTCAGGACCGCCCAAGCTGACGCAACTGCCGCGGCCGCCGCGGCCGCAGCGGCCGGACAGCCCGCAACAGCGCCCGCACCCGCACTCCCAGCGACGGCAGGTGCGCCCCCGTCGTCCGAGGAGCTCGCGGAGCTTGAGCGGCTTCGTCAGACGGCTTCGTCAGCTTCGTCCGAGCTTGAGCGGCTTCGTCAGACGGTGGACACGCAGCTCGAGGCGCACCGCGAGGTCGCTGCGCGCGAGAAGGAGGTGCGCAAGACGCTCGAGCTCAAGGAGCTGCGGCTGCGCGAGGAGGTCCAGGCACGCCACGCCGAGGCGGCGACGGCTGCCGAGCTGCGTCGGCTGCTCGAGGAGCTGCGCGTCGAGCTAGCGAGCGAGCAGGGTAAGCAGGTGGCGAGCGGCGAGGCGGTGCGCCGCGAGAAGGAGCTGCTCGAGGCGAGGTACGAGGTGCAGATCGCTCGGCTGCGCGAGGAGCGCGCGCAGCACGAGGCGACGGTCCAGCGCGAACATGCCCAGCATGCTGCGGCCGCGCAGCGGGAGCACTCGATTCAAATGAAGAAGCTGCAGGAGGAGCTCTTCGAGGCGCAGAAGGCGTCGTCGCGGGCCGAGTCGTCCGCCGAGCGCGAGCAGCTTGCGAGCGTGGCGGAGGTGCGCTCGGCAGCTCAGGCGGAGCTCAAGACGGCGCTCGAGCAGGCGCTCACCGCCGAGGCAACGCTCGAGGCGACGCGAGGCGCCCACCGCGCAGAGCTCGAGCGTCGGAACGCCGAGGCGGCGCAGCGCGAGACGGCGCTGCGGGAGGAGATGCAGCGGAGCCACGAACGCTCCCTCGAGGCGGCGACCGAGCAGCTCAAGATGGCGCTCGAGCTGCAGCGCGCGGACGCGCAGGCGCTGCGCGACGAGCGGGCTGTGCTCCAGGCGAGCCTCCGAGATCGGCAGAGCCTCGTCGACGAGACGCTCGATCAACTGCATCAGGCGCAAGCCGAGGCGCGAGAGGCGCACGCGCGCGCGAGCCGCATCGAGCGCGAGACCAGCCACCTGCTCGGCGACCGCGCCACATCCAACTCGTCCGACCCGAACTCTGATGGCGGCGGCGGCGCGGCGCGGGCCCTCGCGACGGCGAACGAGCGCCTCTTCAACGAGATCCGCGAGCTCCAGTTGCGCGAGCAGTCGTACAAGGACGACGTGCAGCGCATCTCGACTGAGCTCCGCGAGCGCGCAGCGGCCGAGCGCGCGACGCTCGACGCCGCGCACGCCAAGATGCTGTCCGAGCTCGGCGCACGCCATGAGGCGGCGCTTCGCGAGCTCGCCCACGCCAACGAGCGGCTGCAGGCGGAGAATAAGAACGTGCAGGCGGAACGTCTAAGCTCCCTCGAGGAGGCGGGCCGTTTGCATGCGGAGGATGAGAAGCTACGTGCCGCGCGCCAGGGCCAGCTGATGGAGCTGCAAGCCATGCATGCGCGTCAGGCGGAGATGTTCGAGGCCGAGAAGCGCCGGCTGGACGAGGCACACCGCGCGGCGCTCGCGACGATGCGAGACAAGCACGAGGCGGCCGCGCGCCAGTCGCACGAGGAGGTGGAGCGCGAAAAGTCAAAGGGGCGGCAGGCGGAGTCGCGCTGGCAGGCCGAGGCGGCCGAACTGCGCCAACGGCAGGCGGAGGCGGCCTCGGCGGCTGCGGAGGCGCAGCGGCGCGCGAGCGACGCACTCGAGACGGAACGCGCGGCGCTGGGCGAGGTGCGCCGGCACTTGGACGCGGAGAAGCTCAAGTTGGATAGCCTTTCACGCGAGCATGCCAAGACGACCGAGGCGCTCGCCGCCGCGACGGCCGAGGTCGACGGCCTGCGCGCGCAGCTCGCCGAAGTGACGAGCGACGGCGGGCCGTTGGCAGCCAGCTGGCGCACGAAGCAACTCGCGACGCTGGAGAGGGAGAAGGCGGCTCTCGAGCAGGAGGTGGCACTGCTCAGCGAGCGGCTCAAGATGCGCGACTCCGCCTTGGAGCGAGCTTCGAACGTGCCGCCCTCGCCCTATCTACAGCACATGCAGCTGCCGCCGCCGCCGCCGCCGCCGCTGCAGCTGCCGCCACCCACGCCGCCCTCGCCGATCCCCCCCTACCCCACCACCCCTCCTCCGCCTCCGCCGCCGCCACCACTCATCCAGCCGGCTCCATACCTCATGCAGCCGACCCGCTCGCCCTCGCCTGCGTCCCTCGCCCTCGCCTCCCAAAACGAGGCCCTCGCCGCACAGCTCGCCGCGCAGGCACGCCAGCTCGAGGAGCAGAAGGCGATGCTCGAAAAGGTCCAGAGAGCCTCTCTCGCGCCGTCCTTGCCGCCTGCCTCGACGGCCGCGGCGGCGGCGGCCGCAGCGTCCGCCAAGGCCGCCGCCTCCGCGGCCGCCGCCTTCCGCACGTCGACGCAGTCGATCAACTCGCTCGGCTCTGCGGCATTCATGTCGTCCCAGGCGACCTTCACGTCGTCGCAGCAATCGCACGACGAGGATGACGTGGCCGAGGAGCTCGGCACGGTGTTGCCCGAGCTGCGAGGCCCCTCGCCCGTGCCGTCCAAGGCGCGCCGTCTGCCAGAACGAGCCTCCTTCGAGCGCAGCACGCGGCCCGAGGCGCCGCCCTCGCAGCCGGCGCCGCCGCTGCAGCAGCCGAACCAAATGCATGCACCTGTGTCCGTGCCGACGCTCTTCGGCGAGGCGCCCTGCCCAAGCACGCCGGGGCGCAAGCCGCCACGGCCGCGTGCTGCGCCCACCCCGCGCGCGTCGTCGCCGGTGACCGCCGACCGCAACGCTGACCGTGACGGCGCGCGTCAGCCGCCGAGCCGCCCGCAGCCGATGCCGCACTCGCCTCGAGGGCAGCGCCCCTCCTCGCCACAATCGACGCGCCCGCCCTCGGCGACGCGCCCGCCGCCGGTCGTGCCGCCCTCGCCGCCCTCGCCGCGTCCGCGCTCCGTCTCCCCCGCCCCCAAGGACAAGCTCGCGCCACGCGCCGAGCCGACGGTGGGCGCCGTGGCGAGCACTCGCGGTCGCACCGGCGCGACGCCGGTGCCCACCACGGCGCCCGCGGGCGTCGGCGGCGACGCCGGCGTGTCGGAGACGGCGGTGTATGCACTCGTGGTGGGCGTGGGCGGCGTGGTGAGCTGTGCCGGCCGCGACAAGGACGTGCGGCTGCTCGACCCCACCGACGGCTGCTGCCTCAAGCGCATGGTGGGGCACACGGAGCGCGTGTGGGCGCTCGCTCGCACGAGCGAAGAGACGCTCGCCTCCGGATCGGCCGACAAGACCATCCGGCTCTGGCGACCGAGCGAGGGACGGTGCATCGGCTCCTTCAAGGGGCACAAAGGTGCCGTCATGTCGCTCCTCACGTACCGTGGTCTGCTCATCTCGGGCTCACAAGACCAGACGGTACGCTTGTGGGACCTTCGCGAGGGTGGCTGCGTCGGCTCGCTCTTCCAGTCGGGGGACGCCCAGAGCGGCGCCTCCCGAGAGCGCAACGCGGTGCACGCGCTCGCCATGGCGCGAAAGGACCAGCTGGCCGTTGGCACGTGGGGCGGCACAGTGCGCCTGTGGGATCTGCATCGCTCGCGCTGCACCGCTACGCTCGACGCGCACTCGGGTGCGATCTGGTCGATGCTGCACGCCGAGGGGCGGCTGTACACTGCAGGCAGCGACGGAGTCGTCAAGCTTTGGGACACACGCACCGCATCGCCGGAGCCGTCCGGGTCGCTCGGCTCATCGGCCACGTCGGGGCCGTTGTATACGATGGTAGAGAAGGATGGTCTACTCCTTACAGGCGGATACGACCAGTTGGTCAAGGTGTGGGACACGCGCATGATGCGCTGCCTCAACGAGCTGCCAGGCCACGCGGGCTCCGTGCGCTGCCTCGCCTTCCTCGACTCGCGCTTGCTCTCGGGCTCCACGGACGGTACCGTGCGCCTGTGGGATTTCGACTCGCTCCTCGCACACGACGGCACCGCCACCGGAGGCACCGATGGCTCGGTCGTGGGCTCGCCGCACGCCGACGAGACCGACGAGCTTGCCGACGGCTTCGACGCACTGCCCGCGGAGACGCCGGATGGGCAAGTCGATGACGAAGACTACGAGCCCAACTTTGCGACGCGCCGTTGAGGCGCTTTTCTGAGCAGTTTGAGCTGCGCTCCTCAGCAGAGGAGCTGCGCCCTCCACTGGACCTGTGGTGTTATCCTGTAGCGGCAGTTGGACGATGGACCTTTGAATTTTAGCATGGTCGTAACTTTGCGGTCCGGAGACGTCTGGTGTTGTTGTTGAGCAGCTCGAGGGCAGAGCGGTCGTCGGTGATGATCGTGCGGATGTTACGTGCAGCGTAGCGACACCAACCCCAACGGAGTCCAACCCGAAAAAACACGGTCGCCACGCGGTGTCTGACGTGCGGTGCGGAGCGCGCGACCGGACCGACGACCGTTGACCGTACACGGCCGTACCCGTGGATCGCGATGTCATAACGAATAATCGGTGTATCGGTCGTGCGTCGACCGTGTGGTCGTGCTGGTGTCGCGTGTCATGAACAAAGACCTCATAATACATAAAGGCCGCCCGTCCGGCCATCGTGTATCGAGCGCAGCAGTACCGCAGAGAGGCGGGACATATAACCGAGCGTATCGTAACCTACCCCCTTGAAAAGGCGGTTTGAACTGGTGAAGATTCTATCCCGCGAATCCCGCGCGGGCCTACCCGCTAGTCAACGCGCTCCCATCGCCCATCGTTCACCGAGGTGGCGGCCTGCGCGGAATCCTGGACGACGAGCAGCGGATCGGTGCCTGTGGTGCCGCCGCTGCAACGGCCCGCACAGCGGCGGTAGTAGCAGAGCATGGAGAAGATGCCGCCCTGCATGGCCATTGAGATTGAGTTCGGGCCCCACACGAGGATCGAGTCACGGAGCGCGACAAGCTGCAGGACCACAACGAGAGCGGTGCCTATCGATTGGATGAGGTAGTAGAGGCTCGAGAGGGAGCCAGCTCCCCTTGTCCTCCATGTCTCGTACAGCTGCGGCGCGAAGGCCACGACGACGACCACTGCAGAGAGCACTGCAAAGGTCTGCGACAGCGTGTGGCTAGCCTCCGAGCACGGGCTGAGAGCGCTGAGGTAGCACGCGGCAAAGATGGTCAGGGTGAGGCAGCTGAGCGTGACGACGACGAGCGCACGCTCCTTGGCGACGTTGTGCGGCGGGAAGAGCACCACCAGGACCAAGATCATAGAGCCTGACAGAGCACTGATCGCGATTTGCCACATGTCGAGGAGCTGATCCACGCAGCCATAGACCCCAAATGCACCCGCTAACGAAGAATTGCCACAGCGCTGGATGGAGGGCCACTTGGTGCAGATGGTACTGCATAAGTTTAGCACGCCGTATACAAGGTTGAGCAATGGCGTGAGCAGCGAGATACCATATGAGCTGCGGCTGCGGCACAGAGCCACGTACTGCGGCAATGGCGCAAGCAGCGTGGCGATCGTCAAAAACCAGCCGAGCGCGATGCCTGTAGGCTCGATTGGTGCGTAAGCCGCGTGGCACCCGTGGCCAGGAGGCGGCGCTGGATAAGCTGGAGTCATCACTGCCGAGTTCGGTCTTCGTGTGAACGAGTTTGTGAACGCAGAAGCCGGTGGTCGCCACCCCACCCTGAATCATTATGAAGGCACAGCGGCCGGGCCAACGGGCCCCGGGCGAATCCTTCATGTATACAATTACGAGCGCGAGACAGCTCTGTGTGAAACGGCTGTGCACGGAACTTGCGGTTTCCGTGAAGACACCAACGCACAGTTGAAAAGGTCGTGCCTGTGGAGCCACCAACCAGCTTGACTCGTGTGAACCCGTTTTTTTCTAACGAAAGCCAGGCGACGCACTCTGTGCGAGCGGCGACTTTGGGAAATTCATTTCCAAAAGTCTAGCACGAGAGCCAGCCAACCAGCCCCTCGCGAGCGAGAAGCACATGTGGCGCCTTGCGCACTGTGGTGCACGGCGCGCGCTGTGCACAAAGCTTTCTGCGCCAACCGGCATCTTCGTCGACGCCGAAAACCTGAGCGGCTTCCTCCGAGACGGTGGATCACGTCAACTTATCTCGTGGGCAGTGGAGCTTGGCAATCCCATCGTGCGCAAAGCCTACGGAAACTGGAACACCATGCAGGGCTTAGAGCGCGGCCTGGTGGAGAATGGCTTTCAGCTCATCCACACGCCATATCCGGTTGCGGGGAAATCGGCCGCCGACATTGCAATGGTCGTCGATGTGATGGGCGTGCTATACACGCAGAAGGAGCTTCAGACCTTTATCCTCGCCACAGGTGACAGTGACTTCAGCCACCTCTTTTGCCACTTGCGCCAAACGGGCCGCACCGTAGTTGGCGTGGGCCCAGACTCGCCGCTGTCAAGGATCGTGAAGAATAGCTGCGATCGATACATTTTGGTCCCGTCCACCCGCGCACAGCACCACCTGGCTGTAGCAGGTGACTGGGACGCAGGGCGTGAGCTCGTGCGTCGCGCGCTCGATAGCCTGCCCTTGGGAGAGGAGAGAGTGCAACTCAGCCGACTAAAAGATCAGATGCTGCGCCTGGATAGCTCCTTCAACTTGCAGTTATACCCGGAATGCTCGACCTTCGGCCGATTCGTAGCCTCTGCACACCTTGCTGATGTGATGCCGCCGATCATCCGCGACCAATTGGGCAACATGTATTTGGACCTCGCGAGCGCGACTAGAGTGGCTCGCAGTGCCTCGCAGGACAATGTAAAGTGGGATGAGGCACGTGAGCTTGTGCAGCGCGCGCTCGATAGCCTGCCCTTGGGAGAGGAGAGAGTGCGAATCAGCCGACTTAAAGATCAGATGCTGCGCCTGGATAGCTCCTTCAACTTGCAGTTATACCCGGAATTCTCGACCTTCGGCCGATTCTTAGCCTCTGCACACCTTGCTGATGTGATGCCGCCGATCATCCGCGACCAATTGGGCAACATGTATTTGGACCTCGCGAGCGCGACTAGAGTGGCTCGCAGTGGCTCGCAGGACAATGTAAAGCGCGATTCATTGGGAGACATGTCTTTGGACCTCGCGACTAGAGTGGCTCGCAGTGCCTCGCAGGACACTGTGAAGTGGGATGAGGCACGTGAGCTTGTGCAGCGCGCTCTCGATAGCCTGCCCTTGGGAGAGGAGAGAGTGCAAATAAGCTTCCTGAAAGATCAGGTGCTGCGCCTGGACAGCTCCTTCGACCAGCGGCGCTTCGAGGGTTTCTGACCTCGGATGCGCTGGTGGGCCTGATTCCCGAGATCTTCGAGGACGCTCGAGGCAACCCTTACTTCAATCGCAGCAGCACAGACGTTTCAGAGAATGAGTTTCGTGCACGCCAGATGCCGTCGAGGCTGCGTGTTCTCGCCTTCAACTTCTTCTGGGGCATGCGCTTGTTCAAGCGGCTTCCATCAGAAGCAGTGAATGAGGTGGAGCCGTCGGTGCTCCCCTCATCACAGTGGGAGCTCGACAGCGATGTAGGCCAGCAGCTGCTAGACGCTGACAACGAGGCCTTCTTCGAACTTGTCGACGCAGTTTTATTCTTTAGTGCGCAGTACCACGGCGTCCCTTACACTATTGCTCTCGAGAGAAATCGGCATCACCTGCAAAGCGCGCGTGCGCAGCATCTTGGCTGGATTTCGCTGGCTCATTGTAAATGGGAGCTAATCAACGAAGTCTTGCGAGACCCATTCATGGCCCCGGTACATGACCCATACTTGGCAACGAAGCAAGCCGCGGTGAAGGCGTTTGAACACGATTTCACGCTGGTCCTGGAGAAGCATGGCATGCCCGCGCTACAGGCCGTGCTTCACCAGCTCATCTCAGGTGGTGAAACGAGCGTAGCAAGTAGAGGGGAGTGGTCTTCTCGAATAGGCGCAGCCTTTACTCAGGCGCGGCATACCGTCGCTCTCGCCGATTTTGAGAGGGAGGGAGGGAGGGAGGGGGAGGGGGGTGCTGAAGAAAAGGCGTCTGGAGCTTCTGATGCTTTCGTCGCCGACGCCAGTCAGGCTTTGCTCTCGCCCGGAGCGCTCCGATCGCTGAGCCGAAGCGAGCTCCAAAAGACCGCCAAGTCTTTCGGGCAGAAAGCCAATGGGAAAAGCGAAGAGATCATCGCCGCGCTCTCTGCATTGAGAACGAATGCTGCCACAGTGCCATGTTTGCCGCAATAGCCGTCGCCGTGATGACCAGGCGACGCCGTGCTGCAGATTTGAGACCAGAGCATTATGCCGCTGTGCTGAGCGATCCTGAGTGTCCCATGAGCCTCTGCTTCAAGCTCGCGATGCTCGCGCACTTCGGGTCGACCCACAAGAGGTGACGGTGAGCCGCAGTGACTCCAAGTACCTGTTCTCAGGGTCACAGCGCTGCTTTCATACTGCTTTCAAGTCAGGTCAAGTCACAGCACCCGACCGTCACAGCACCCGACCATCACAGCACCCTACCGACACGTTGCGGAACTCGAACCTTGATTTTCACCGCGGCGTCTTTTACCGGTATCGCGCCGGAAGCGCGAGGCGGAACCTGCATTTGAGATTTGTGCATGTGCGAGCGAGCATGTAAATGGCGCCTTAACAGCTAGGCAACCAAACATTCACTTTCGACTTTGTCGGTATTGTGGCTTCAGTCTAGGACACACCGACGACAGACGAACTCGGTGAAGGGTCGAGCCAGCGTGCGAGGGCCGCCCTCTCCTCCCAAGCAGGCAAGGGCGCCGACTCAGTGTCATCGCGGAGCTTGCGCACGCGTCGCACGGTGAGAGAGAGGCGGCGCGAGCTGACGGGCAGTAAGCGGTGACGGCACTCGTCATACGCCTTGCCTTTGAAGACGAGCAGGCTGCGCGAGCGGAGCAGGACCATTGCGTGCAAGCGCTGGGCGTTATGTCCGTTGTCCTTGTCATCAGTCCCCTCTGGCAGGAACTCGAGGACGCCATCTGAGACGAGGGAGATGATGGCAACGCATGGGTCGTAGAGAGGCCCGTCGCAGTGGGCAGGAAGGCCCTGACCTTGCTGGTATTCGTTGAGCAATATGTGATTGGGTGGTGTTGATGCGTCGAAAACGCCAGCTTGCACAAGGGCGTCGCAGAGCGATCGTGCCCACGGAGGGAGCGGCTGTGGCACCATTCCGTCTGCTCGAGGCAGGCCGCCAAGATTCTGAATACGCCGCCCACTAAGTGGTGTCCAGTCGGCGTGAGGCGCACTCTCAATTGCACGAATCAGCGTGGATTCCTCTTGCAAGGTGCACCACTCGGCAGCATGAAGCACGTCATCGGCCACTTCCAGCAGCGAGGGGCGGGCCACTTTCTCGACGGGCATATGCGTGTCAACCTGTTGAGAGGACGAAGCCCTCCGCTTGGCTGCCCGAGCCTCCGCCAGCATCGCCATGAAGTCCATTTCGCGGCGACAGAATGAGGCTTTTGCTTTCTGCGAATTAGTGAAAACGGCTTCTCGAAGGAAAGTTTCCAGAGAGGAGGGGCCTCTTGTGAGCATGTGTTGTGCCGCAAAATTTTGCCAAAAACTTCTGAAACGGCAAGCGAGTTGAGATTCGTCTATGAGGCCATGGCCGGCCACCGCTCCAACGTCATCGAGCGCCGCGTCGGCGCTGATCATTGAGCGTCACCAGCGCGGCGCGCAGGACCGGCTCCTGCTCAAGCAGCAGCAGCAGGCGGCTGAGACCGTGGAGCGCGTGCACAGCGAGCACAGGATGCGGAGCGAGCCCTTCAGCAGCAAGAGAGCCACCGGCAGCGCCAGCACCGGCGAGGTGGGCCGTTTTTCGAATCGGCGCGGTCTCGAGGCGAGGGTAGTTTTGTGCGGAAGCGAATTGAGCGGCGTGCACGAGCACGCAGACTGGCTAGCTACTGAACTCAAGCTGAGGCTCGTGCGGCTGCACGACGACGGCGAAGACGAGGAGGCGGCAGCACTCCTCGCGGATAGTCCCGTTCAGTCGGGTTGGGTGCTGGCCGGCACTCCTACCGCCGCCACGTGCGCAGCACTCCTCGCGCTGCCGCTGCCGCCCACGCACTGGGTCATGCTGACGATCGACGACTCGACTGCCGAAGCTCGCGGCGTGGCCTCGATGCCGCCCGGGAATGATGAGCTCGATGCGAAGCGCGCAGTGCGCGAGCGGCTCCGCCGATGGAAGCGGCGCATGCTTGGTGTCTACGCCGTACGCCCTGCGAGCGAGTTTGAGCGGCTGGCGTCGTTGGGACAAGACGCCGACGACAGCAGCCAGATGATGCTTCGTCGAGATATGCTCAGGCTACTAGAGCCTTCGGACGCGGCGCCATGCTCGACGGGCGAGGCCGAAGAGGACGAAAGTGTCGACGTCGCCGATGAAGACGCGACGATTCGGAGGGCCTTACGGCTGGACGAGGAGGAGAACGTTCCAGAGGTGGAGAGGGAGTGGCCTCGAGTACTCGTGGTTGACGCGGGCGGGCTCACCTACGACCGCGAGCGCGCCGTAGTGAGCGGAAGCAGCCCGGGGGCGCGCGCGCAGCGCGGAGCCGAGGCAGTGGCGCACTCGGCCGAGCGGCGCAGGCAGCGCGTCGTGCCGCTGGTGGAGCTGTCGGTGGCCGCGGCCCACGAGCGTGTGGATGAGGCAGCGAGTCTGTGGCGCCGACGGCACATGGTGAGTCAACTCGCGCCCTTTTCGAGCGAGCTCGTGCGTCGATGGGTACCGCTGGATGGGCAGCTGCTCATTTCGCTCGCGGGCGCTCAATTCACCGACGCGTTCAAGCTCGCATGGCCCCATCACGCGTCGCTGTGCTGCGCCTTCGCACTGGTCGACACTCACAGGGCGCCACTGGCCGAGGTGGACGAGATGCGGACTGCAGCGGCTCCATTTGACGACACACGTACCTCCGAGGTCTGGTGGAATGCGGAGGTTGGCATGCGAGTACCGAGGCACTTGCTCAACCGTACCGACGTCTCGCTGCAGCTCACCGTCCTAGAGGCGGCCACGTCCACACCGCTCGCGTACGCGTCACGCCCCCTGCACGAGTTGCTCCGCTACTCGGTAGGTTACGAGGGCACGAGCGGGGGCGCGCATGCGCTAGGAGAGCCTTGGCGACTTGAGCGCCTAGGGCCTGGCTACGAGCGCACGGCGGCGCTCGCTCCGCTCGGAGTGGCGCACGCACGGCTGCTGGTCATTGATCTGGTCTCCACGTACGATCGGCTAGCAACCATCTCGGGCACCTTGGAGGAGCAATTGCGGGTGCAATCGACCGTGCTTGGCGCCGAGCTGGAGGATTGCGAGTCGCAATTGGAGGCACAATCTGAGGCATTGGACCAGTGGGAGGACGCCCTCACGGAGGAGCGTGGGCAGCATGCCTACGCGGTCGACGCCGCCAAACAAGCTCTTCGGGAGGCGGACGGTGCTCAAAAGAGGCTGCAGGTACTCGAGGCGTCGGTCGACAAGGAGCAGCGAGTCGCATCTCGGAGTACTGGCTTGGCGCGAGCAACACAGACCGAGGAGAGCGGGTCGCCGTCGCATGCGTCACCCACGCTCGCACACGTCCACTTTCAAGCCCGCCCCGAGCCTAACCCTGTGCTAGTAGGGCCTAGTCCGCTTGTCGGCCACCTAGTCCGAGCGGAGCCGCAGAAGCTGCCAGCGCCTCCGGAAAAGGCGCAGCCGCAAGCCCGCACTCCCACGCCGCAGCCGCAGAAGCTACCAGTGCCTCCGGAAAAGGCGCAGCCGCAAGCCCGCACTCCCACGCCGCTGCCGCAGAAGCTGCCAGCGCCTCCAGAAAAGGCGCAGCAGCATGCCCGCACTCCCACGCCGCAGCCGCAGAAGCTGCCAACGCCTCAGGAAAAGGCGCAGCCGCATGCCCGCACTCCCACGCCGCAGCCGCAGGAGCCGCCAGCGCCTCCGCAAAAGGCGCAGCCTCAAGCCCGCACTCCCTCGCCGCAGACGTCACATCAACAGCAGCAGTCACAGGTTACGGTGGAGCAGGCGATGATAATGTTGCAGACTGTCGTCGCGCGTACGGGCGCGAAGGTGGCCTTTGACACGATTGATGAGAACCATGGGGGTAGCGTCTCTGCCGATGAGCTGGTAATCGCATTGCGGAAGTTGCAAGTGGTCATGGAGGAGGAGGCAGCTCAGGAGATGATCCTTAGCATCAACAAGCATCATGGCAAGAAGGGCACGGATCTCACGTTTGAAGTCTTTGCCGTCGCGTTTGCGCCGGGTGCTCGGGTCGTTGCACTGAAGGCAGAGTCCCCTAGCAAGTCGCGCCTTGGTGGACCTGCCGCTGAGAGGGCCACCCAGGATTTTGCCAAGGCTACAGCCAAGGCTGTCGCTAACCTTGCCATCAAGGCTGCCACCGACGCAGCCGCCAGGGCTGCCGCCAATGCCTCCGCTCGCAGGGCTGCTGTCGCCGAGGCCATCGCCGCTGCCGACGCTGCCGCTGCCGAGGCCGTGGCGATGGAGGAGGAACTTAAGAGGGTTCGTGCCGCCATATCGCCGCCCAAGCGTCCAAAGTCGTCGTCAGGGCCCAAGGTAGCAGCGCCCGTGTCGCCGCTCATTGGGTCTTCCTCGCCGCCGAAGAAGCCACCATCCCCGTCCAAGGGGCCCAAGGGCGCCCCCATGGTGGACGTTAAGTCACCTCCCAGAGCGCCCACCTCGCCGCCACCCTCGCCGCCCAAGATGCCTTCCTCGACACCTTCGCCGAAGCGGAAGGCGAAGGGCAAGAAGACGGGCGGTACAGCTGGAGCAGCAGAAGCGATGTCAGAGGCACTGCCACACAAGCCCCCACGACAAAAGCCCTCGGATGCGAGCTCCGTGATGCCTATCACGAGCTCGATCGAGATTGACGAAGGTGAAGGGGCGCCACCCATTCCGCAGCAGCTGATGAACGCACTGCGCGGCCGGTTTGCGCGCATGATCGACTTGTTCCGCGAGTGGGATGAGTCCGGCGATGGGCGCATACAGTGCCGTGAGCTGCAGCGGGCGATTGCGCACCTGGGCCTCGAGATGGAGCCCCGCCACGTGGCAGCGCTCTTCCGGTCTTGGGACGTAGACAGCTCAGGTCAGATTGAGCTCCGCGAGCTCGAGACCATCCTCCGTGGCAGGATTGACGAGACCATCGTCCGTGACAAGATTGAGCTCCGCGGCGAGCCCCCTGGCGTGAGCAAAGCCGTTGCGGCGCAGGTGAAGGCGGCTGCGGTGGCACGGCTGGCCGAGCTTGAGCGCAAGGAGGCGGCAAGGGTACAGGCAGCTAAGGAGGTCTCTGCACTGGCAGAACGACCGGCTCGGCGGCCTTACGATCCCTCTGAGAGCTCGCCGCCTGCGGACCTCTTCTCTGCTATTGACCGCAACGGCGACGGACGTATCGACCGAGCCGAGTGGAACGCAGCCTTTGCGCAGCCCCAGCCGCGCGCTCGCTCGAAGTCGCCACCTCCCGAGCGACTTTCCGCAGCCTCGCAAATGGAGCGAATGAATCGCTCCAGGTCGCCGTCGCCATCTGCTGCCAAGGATCGCGCCCAGTTGATCTCGCCGCCTCCCGATAACGATCCTTCCAGGTCGAATGCAGCCCCTGCGCCTGCCCGACCGCGAGCCCGCACACCGTCGCCTCCCAAGCTTCAGTCAGCATTCGACTCCCTGCCATCGCCTCCTGTGAAGGCCCGACCGCGAGCCCGGACCCCCTCGCCACCCAAGCCTCAGCGAGGATTGGACTTGGGCAATGGGCTCACCCTCACGCCGTCACCGCCCAAGCCCGACTGGAACTCTCGACCGGTGCTTCCCGCTCGCATGCCGGCCAAGCTCGCACCCACGATCTCACCCACGATTGTCTCGCCTCCGCCCGCCAAGGACCGATCTCGCTCGATCTCGCCGCAGCCCCAGCCTCGCGCTCGCTCGAAGTCGCCGCCTCCCGAGCGACTTTCCGCAGCCTCGCAAGTCGAGAATCACGCTCGAACGCAGTCGCCGCCTCCTGCCAAGGATCGCGCCCGCTCGAGCTCGCCGACCGCCGAGAAGGATCGAGCTCGTACGTCCTCTCCACCGAACACGAAGGCTCGCGCTCGCTCTCCCAATGCACTCAAGGTCTATGGACCTGAACCCTCGCTTCAGCCACAACCCCAGCCCCAGCCACGGCCACAGCCGCAGCCGCAGCCACAGCCAGCCGCACCGCAACCATCGGCTCCGCAAAAAAACCCACGGCAGCGTCCTTCGGGGCGTATAAGCCCACCTGAGGAGCCGGAGCGACCGCCACGTCGGCCATACGTCCCAAAAGAGAGCCCACCACCAGCAACCCAACCGCTAGCCAGCACGCCCTCGCCGTTGCGGCCCGAGAAGGCGCAGCTGCGAGTCAGCACAGCGTCGCCGGCTCCCGACAAGGCTCGTGCTCGCGCGCTGTCGCCGCACAGGCCGCGCTCCCGCTCGCCCAACGCGGTCAAGGTCAATGACCCGGAGCCACCTGCCGAGAAGGTTGCCACACTGCCGCCTCCGATTGCCTCGTTGAAGAAGATAAAGAAGCAGGGAGGAACAACAGATTCAGTGGGGGTAAAGATGGCGGAGGAGAAGGCAGCCGATAGAACGCAGTCGCGAGCGATCAAGCAGTCACCACCCCAAGAGAACGCGCGCGCTCGGACGCCATCACCGCCAAAAGCAGGGGCACCGCCGAAAGCAGGGGCACGTGGCGCGAGCGGGCCGACGACGAAGGACGTCGCAGAGTCGCCTGTGTCCCGAGAGTTGCGGGGGACGCGGGGGACGCGGGGAGGAACGCTCGAGTCGCGCGCGGATATGACAGCACAGTCGCCGCCAAAGGATTCCAAAGCAGGCAGGGCACAGTCGCCGCCCAAAGAACCCAAACAGTCGCCGCCAAAGGAGCCCAAAGCAGGCAGGGCACAGTCGCCGCCCAAGGAACCCAAAGCAGACAGGGCACCCTCGCCGCCCAAGGAGGAGATGTCGCACGTGCAGGCGGTGCATGCGGCCCGCATGGCAGAGATTGCCGCCAAGAAGGAGCGCGACCGCGCGGAAGCTGCCAAGGAAGCTGCCGAGAAAGCTGCCAAGATGCCATTGTCGCCACCACCGATGCCCTGGTTGAAGGAGGGGGGGGAGCAGCAGTTTTTTGATGTACGCACCATCGTGCGGAAGCCCGTAGAGCAAGAGCTCAAAATGAAGGCCCGCCTGCCCGAGAACCTGCCCGAAAACGCCCGCTCAAAGCAGATGTTCTGGGGAGCCATGGACGCAAAATGGGAAGGCAATGTACGCGTCGATAGAGCCCTTCTCGATAGTTCTCTTGCCACCATGTCAGGCGGTGCTACTGCTCTCAAGCGCCATGTGCTTGATCCCACGTCTACATCTCCAGCGATGGCGAGACCTCCCGGGCAGGCGCGCGCGCCGCCTCCGCCTCCCGAAGAGCCGCAGCCGCGAGCAGTCAAGCCGTCGCCCCGGTCGGCGCAGAAGGACGTCGCCGAGTCGCGTGTTTCGCGAGAGTCGCATGTGTCCCGAGATATGCGGGGGACGCGGGGGACGCGGGGAGGAACGCTCGAGACGCGCGAAGATATGACAGCACAGTCGCCGCCAAAGGATTCCAAAGCAGGCAGGGCACAGTCGCCGCCAAAGGAACCCAAAGCAGGCAGGGCACAGTCGCCGCTCAAAGAACCCAAAGCAGACAGGGCACAGTCGCCGCCCAAGGAACCCAAAGCAGACAGGGCACAGTCACCGCCAAAGGATTCCAAAGAAGTCGCAAAAGCGCAGGCGTTCTGGGGAGCGATGGAAGGCAAGGCGGAAGGCAAGGGACCAGTCGCTAAAACATCACCGGCACCGTCGGTTGCACTACCTGCCCAGGAGGACAGCCGCGCCCTTCTCGATAGATCTCTCGCCACAATGTCAGGCGGCGTTGACGCTCTAAACAGCAGGGCGTTGTACGGCGCTCAACATCTTTGATGCGACTGCACAGGCAGTGTGGCCTCCTTCGCGGCCAGCGGCAGCAGAGCCCTGGAGGCGGCGGCGGCGGCACCGGCGGCGGCATCGGCGGCGGCACCGCCGGCGAAGCATACAATGGCGGCGGCGTTCGACGACTTAGTCCAACCTGCAACTACACGGCGGATACTCAGCTTATCGATGCACCGGCCCGTCCATGCAACTACTTTAGTATGAACGCGACACACGCGCTCCTGGGGTCACTCGTTAGAGAGCGGAAATACCCCAATAGGATGGGGGTCCGTTGTAAACCTCTAGGTGCTGTTTTAAGGTAGCGAACAGCACACTTTCCCTCTTACTTCCCCAAGATAAGGAGGAGCGGCGGCCGGAGCGATTGAATGTCAATGTCGAATGTGAGCCGATTGACGGACCAGTACGGTATTTACGTCGCAGTTCGCGGATGCAGAGAATATATAATGCAGATTGCAGTTCAGAGTTCATGAGACCGGTTTAGAGTCGACGTTTCGAGTTACTAACGAGTTACGGGACGGAAAACGTCATGAAAGGTTTACACGTGTTCGGTTCCCACACTTACCATGGGGGGGCAGAGTGGGGCATCTTGCGCTGGGATGTTGGTTGTGTGTTTCACAGCCAATGTTTATAGTTCGACACCCAGCAGCAGCGGAGACTGAAGATGACGGGAGTGAAGCAGGCTGGCGCGCAGGCCGTCGGGCCATGAGCGGGATGCAGAACACACTCATTGGCTGCGCGCTCCTGGCCCTGGGCTCGCTCGTCTTCTACGCGGAGCAGCACTCGATCAAACGCGAACTTTCACTGGGGAGGAGGCGCCGACGGCTCCGATCGAAAGACAACGAACCACCGTTCATTGAATCTCCTGCTGAAGTCCTCTCCCGGCGAAAGGAGCGTCAGCAGAACGCCAGCGAACTCTTCCGATTCGCGCTCGTGACTGACACGCACGTGTGGCCTGCCGCTGCCGGCCGCAACGACTTCACCTCGCGCTCCGACGCCTCTCCGATTCGCGACGGGCTGTTGGTGCGCCACTCGCCGCAGATTTACTCAGCCATGCTGCAGGAGCTCGGTCGATTCGCGGCCGGCGGCGGCGCGTTCGCAGTGCATGCGGGCGATGCAGTCTGTGGCGGCAACAACTTCCACTCGCCAGCCAACGAGTACGAGCGCGCGCTGCGCATGCTCGCAGAGGAGGAGCGAGCCATCCTTGGCCGTTGGCCTATCCACCATGTGGCAGGCAACCACGACCTTCATCCGAAACTCGGTGGGCTCAGCGCGTGGCAGCGCGAGCTCGGCAACCAGACCGGCGCGCCACGCCCTGACGTCGCGTACCGCTCGCTGCGCCATCGCGGATGGCGAATACTCCTCCTCGACACCGCCTCAGCCGTCCACCTCGACACGGACGGCCATGGTCTTGTCGACGCTGCTCAGCTGGGTTGGCTACAGGCTGAGCTGGACGCCTCAGCGGCAGGAGGCGAGCGGGTGCTGCTCGTGGGGCACCAGCTACTCGTCCAGCCTCGTGAGCCGAGTGGCGCCGTCGTGAGCTGGCTCGAGGTGCCCGTCGACATGGTCGAGAATGCCAACCAGGTGCTCAACTTGCTCAGCCGCTACCCTCACGTGCGCCTCTCGCTACATGGGCACGTGCATGCTAACTCGCTCACGACATACGGCGGCATCGCCTTCGTGACGACGTCCTCCGCGAGCGAGTATCCGATGCAGTGGCGCGAGGTCATCGTACGCGAGTGCGAGATCGAAATGCGTACGCGCACGCTCCCGGTGGCCTCAGAGACGCTCGCGATGTCGAGGCAACGCGAGGCAGGGCGTGGCGACCCCGACGAGCGCAACCGTGCCAAGGTAGGTGGCGTGCTCGAAAATCACCTGCTTCTGAGCGTGTGCACGCCAACGGAGCGGGAGCAACGTGAGAACGCTCCACGGCCACGCCGACGGCTGGCCCGTCGCCGTGAGCGGTAGCGTAGCACACTCAGACCGACAGACGGATTGACACAACCGTGTTCATGTGTGAATAGTGGTGGGTGTCTGTAACCGATCATCATATGGTCGAGGTTGTCCAGTTGCCTTTCCGGGCAAGTATCCGGGCAGAGCCAGTCCCTGACTCTGCTCCGTGACTGGACGACAGCGACCTCGATGGTGGTCCTTGTCTTTGTGCGTGTACGCAGTGGCGTCAGTGCACAGCTCAGTGGAGCATACTAACAGTGAAACCAGTACGTCTTAGCACAACAGCATGTCAACTACTGGCTCTTCAACGGATAGCTCACAGTCAAGATCGTGGGCACCTGGACTTCGCGGTGTGTCGCCTTGCGTCTTGGTCGGGTGGCTATTTTAGGGAACAAAATCATCAGATAGATTGCGCACGTCATCATCTTTCCGCCTGCTTGACCCAAAAACGATCCAGAGAGGCTGTGCTGTGTGCTACCGCCGCTTGCTGGCAACGAGCCCTGCGAGCCTGCGTGCAGGCCGGCCGGCGCCACCGCAGCCTGCATGAAGAGCCCAGGAGCACTCAAGAGCACAAGTGGTAAGGCCAGCAGCCGAAATGCTCACCCAAATTCATCTGCCAATAGTTTCAGTCACAGGAAGGCGCCTCTTCCGCGCTCCGGGCGACGGACTTGCGCGAGCCCTGACAGCTTGAAAACTCAGGTGAAGGAGGCCCTTGCAGAAGCGCTGGCGCACAAGCGACACAAGGCTGCGACGGCTATGCAAGCCGCTTGGCGTGGCTTTTACGCTCGTCTTTGGGGTTGCGATCCCTGTGCAGACGAGGAGCAAGTACAGGAAGCACGCAAGTACAGGACATTCGTACGAGGGGAAGCTCGACGTATGGAACCCGCCTTGAAGAAGAAGCGAGAGCGAGTGGCAGCGGCAAAGGCAGCGGCAAAGGCAGCGGCAAAGGCAGCTGAGGAATACATCACGACCGCGCCGCTGAGGCAACAGCAGGCGGAAGCTGCGCTGCAGCGGGCTGTGGCCACTGTGGTTGCGATGGCTGGATCACGGGTCGTTCCTCGTCTAAATATCAGCCCAACGCGTGTGGCAACCAACAGTTCAGCCGCGCTTGGCAGTGGGCCACGAAACGAAGGCATGCACGGGCAGAAGAAGGCCCAAGTGCCCAAGTTTTCGATCGGGAGCACAACCAACATTCGTCACGTTTATGGCGTCAAGGTCGCTCCTGATCGCATCCCAGGTCGACCTAAGGCAGTGCCCGCCGTGGCTTGGCCTGATCCGCATGCGGACGGGTCTCCAGTTCCTGACTCTAGCAACCTGCTCGAGCGTGAGCGTCGGCGATGGGCTGCTCATGCCGCCCAGCAACTCGCCGCGCCAGAAAATTTCTTAGTTCGGGAGCGCCGTCGCGTAGCTGCTGCGGCGTCTGCGCCTGCCGAGCCCACCCCTACGCCACTAGTTGGGAACCATGGCAACCTACTCGAGCCAGAGCGTCGGCGAATGGCTCCGGCAGCAGTGCCAACAGTACTGGTGCCCGCAGCAGCTACAAAAACAACCGTATGCGCCGACAGTCTGCTCGAGCGGGAGCTTCGTCGTGTGGCTGCGTCAGTGGAAACCACACACAAGACGGCCCATGGGTCATCTGAATCCATACCATTTCCAGTTACTGTGGCAGCAAATGCAGAAGAGCCATCATCTTTCTGCAAAGTGCACCCCGAGGTGCCAGTGCTACAGCTGCGCTCGAAGGGCTCGACCCCGAGCAGTAGAAAGCCTCGGCCACCACCGCCTGTAAGACTCAGGCCACCACCCAATGAGCCCGCGACGAGACTCGACCGTCTTGCGCAGCCTCGAATCGCTGCTGCGCATGGGGCCGTCGCAAGAGCAGCCGCGACCGTGATTGCCAGGGCGACGTCGATGGCGCAATTGCAGGTGGTGCCGCATCCCGAAACCGATCCGGGAGTTGTTGCCAAGCCGCTGCCCGAGCCGTTGCCCACTTGGCGACGTGCTCAGACTCTGTGGCTTTCTCGGCAGAATGAAGATTGGGCCAGCGCGATTCTTCCTGTCGGCAGCATGCTTCGAGATGCGCTAGGTATCGAGGAGAAGGAGGCGCGCATCGCTCAAGAACGACACGAGCGTCTCAAGAACCTAGAGTTGCCACTCTTCAGCATGCTTGAGCAGTTGCCGAGTTGCAAGAAGCATGACCTGGCACACGAGCTCGCCAAGGCAGGCATCAGCTCCATGCAGGCTCTGAGTAGATTTGCAAGCCATGTTGAACTTGCTCAAGCCATTGGCCTCGCTGACTTGTCACCTCAGTCAAAGCGCGCTCAGGGTTTGGGCGACGCTCTGCAGAGTGCAATCCTCCTAGCGAGGCGAGCTCTGGCACGGGCTGCCATCGAGCAGCTTGTGATTGCGGAGGACGACGCTCGGGTGTCTGTCGTCCAAAAGGCTTCAGACGAGGCGAGAGCGTCGTTGATTGCTGCGATGGCAACGCAGGAAGCGGATGACCGGGCAAGGACGATGGAGCATGAGATGCGTGTCCGACGTAAGGAAATGCTTCTCCTCACCAAGCGCAATGCTGCAGCAGCCGTCGAACTTTTCGCACGACACTTTCGTGTCGTCGTCGATGTCGTCGAAAACCAAGAGGAGGATAGCAAGAGCAAGGCCAACGAGAAGACTCTCAAGCCATTGCCGGGCATGCCGCAACAGCGCACTAAGGATGGTAAGTCCATGGGTGACAAGAGCAAAAAGGATGGCGGAGAGGAACAGGCTAAATCGAAGGTGGTGCTCAAGGGCACGGTCGACAGCAAAGTATTCCACGAGCTTATGAAGCCAATCGAGGCCATGGAGCTCGTGCGTATGCAGAAGGAGTTGGACGTGAAAGAGATCGACGACCTCGAGGCGAAGATCGGCGGGGCGCTCGTCGCGCTCGGCTTTTCACGCACGAGCAGCTCAAAGCTCGAATCTCGCGACGAGGCCTTTTTAGCATGGGACGCATCCGGGGATGGCAAGATCTCAAAGATGGAGTTTCGCGAGTTCGTTCGGAAGCTGCCCGGCTGCGAGAATCACAGCACCCACAAGATCGACGAGCTCTTTGACAAAGTCGACTTGGACAGCAGCGGATCCATCAATGCGGAGGAGCTCCAGCCCGCGCTCGCAGCGTGGCGGCATGCGTGGCGCAAGCACAACAAGGAAAACGAAACCAAGGTTGACGAAAAGAAGGAGGCGGAGAAGAAGGAGACGACGGCCGCAGCTGCCACCGCCAATGCACCATCACCAGCACCGGCACCAGCACCGGCTCCGGCTTCGGCACTGGCACCGGCAGAAGGCGGTAGCAACATGAACGATTCGTTGAAGAAGCGAAGCGGCAACATGAATGAATCGTTCATGAAGCGTAAGAACGCGTGCAATTCGAAACTAGAGTCGTCGGCCGCGGAGAGCAGAGGGCCACTCAGAGGGCCACTCAGAGGGCCATTCAGCGAAGCTTCACTCGAAGACGTCGAATTTGTGTTCGCTGCATTCAGCTCAGATCAATTGCAGGCCAACTTCGTATTCAATGACGAAGATGAAAAAACCCGCATCGTGTTCAAGCACTTCGACAAAGACGGCAGTGGTACGCTAAGCGTCAAAGAGTTGCGCAACGCGCTTAAGTTCTACGGGTTCAGCGCCACAACGCGCCAGACGGAGAAGGTGCTCGGCGCGTACGACAGCACTCCCGACGGCAAGGTCGACCAGGCGGAGTTCGCGAAGCTGATTAAAGAGGTTTCAAAGCAAACATTGACTTACGAGGCCTCCGAATTCATTGGGTTACTGGCGCAGCTCGTCGACCCCGAAGCTTGGACTGCGGAGCTCACTGAGCTTGTCAACTTACAGGCTAAGAAGGGACAGCACACAGAGGAGATGCAGAAGAGGAAGAAGAATCTTTCACTGAAAGATACAAAGCCCTCTGCATTTCTGCACTTCCTCAAGACCTACATAGTGGAGGCGGACGTGAACTTGGATTTCGCGCAGGAAACGCGAGTTCAGTCAGCCAAACGATCGAGTGACTTTCTTGATGCGGAGCTGCAGTCTATTCGCATGCAGCCTGGTCCTGTTCGCAAAATGCTCTTCGCACTGACAAATCGCTGGCACGACTACATGGCCTTTCAACTCGACTTGGGAGCACGGCTGGCCGACGAGCGAGGTCCGTATGGCAGTAGCGCGCCGAGCTGGCAAGAGACATTTGATTGGGCCCGATGGATGCTGAGCACACGGTTTGACGATGCCGAGATCACTGGCGATCAGGTTAAGCGTTACCTGAAGCTGGCGCAAGCTTACGCGTGGCGAGCCATCTTTCCGAGCTTGAAAGAGATGCCGCTTGGAGAATGGCGGATCTATTGGGCTCGAATCACGCGGACGTTTGCGCATTCGTTCTCTGAACAAGGGCGAAGGAACTTGGAAGAGCTCGCAGCTACGGACGCAAGGACATCGTTGATTCGCGATGGACGCAAGATGACCTCGGCTCGCTCGCACGCAGCAGTGGCTGGAGCGGTGACCGTTGTCAGCTCGATATTGAGCGATGCGAGTAGGCGAGCACGCATGCCCACCTCATGTAAGAGCCCCGTGCAAGGGGATCGGTCAGAGTTGAGGCGGCTTGGCCTCGTCGACTACGTGGTTCCAGCCGAGTCTCTCAAGTCTTACCTCGTCGAGCCTATTGCTTCCGTTTCATTCGTTCCTGCTTCGGATCCGCCTTCCCCACTTGCGCATCCTCCCAAGAGCACGAAGGCGACTGGCCGTTGGAAGAAGGCTGCATCGCACGTGGTTGCTGCGGAAGCCACTCTCAAAGGTGTTGCTGAGGAAGCCACTCTCAGAGCCTTTGCAGCATTGACTCGTGTCACGAAGCCATCTCGTCGAGATAGTAGATCGCCGAAGTCCAGCCCGACGAGCCGAGAAGGTAGCCCGCCGAAGACGGGCAGCAGACAATTGAGCCCTGGCAGGCCGAGCAGCAGGCGGTCAAGCCCTGACAGGGCGGCGAGTCCGTCTCAACGCTCTGAGCGGTCAGTGGCGCCATCGACGATCGTTGCAAATGAAGCTTTAATGAGCAAGCTTAGCTTATCGAAGGTGTCCTCAGCAGTGGTCGGAATGAAAGAAGTTCCGTCCCAAACGGATAGTGCCGCGGGTGGAACTGCATCTGCGCCTCCACCGTCGTCATCAGCAGAGGTCCCTCCAGTACCATCTGTGGCATCGCCAAACAGCCCACCCAAATCCATGGGCGCTGTGGGGGGTGGCATGCAGATTAAGGGCGGAAAGGCGCTTGCTGAAAGGACTCGAGCTCCTGCTGAGGCTCCTCCTCCAAAGCACCCCGAAGAATCAGACTCGGACAGCGAGAGAGGATGCACCATCATCATCAACGTTGAGACTGATCCTGGCATCTGAGGGCTATGCACATGGCCATGCGCCGTGCTGGGCCACCTGGTCATGCGCTACCTTGCGCATAACGTGTGCGACGTGCTCGCCCGAGACGGTGCATAGAACACACACTCTTGCGGAAGGGGTACCAAGGCAGGCGTAACGGAGCAGACCTGAAGGTGCACTCGCAGAATGTTGAATCGATCATCAACACAAGTCCAGATATGGATGAGCTATGTTCCCGATAATCCAAGAGGCGACTTAAGGAAGCAGACGCGACGATGGCAGCAGTGGCGGCGGTGTCGGCTCTCAATAAGTACCAATTGAAGGAAAACATCGCTCGGCCGAATCACGGCCTAGCTTAGGCCTTAGGCCCTTAGCCTTAGGCGTCAGAGATGACAGAGCACGAGTAGTACTGACACAACCGTGTTCATCTACTGGCTCTCCGAAGTACCGTACGTTAGCTACCTAGTCGTTGTACGTACCGAACGACATACTTCGTACGGCTTCACCAGCTTCACGACCTCAGTTGAGTATGTACGACTAAGTTTCGTCGCGATGAATAAGTCTGTAAGTGTCGTGTAAGTGTCGTGTGAAAAACGCAATCCGTCACCTCTTTGGCGCTCTTACGTGGATGTCGATGTGCCAATGTATGATTTATTCTTCGTCATTTAGTTCGGTTCAGAGAACTTCTATGACAGGAATTACGTCATCCCACCAAACATTTCATGGTTGCACAGAGCCCGGCGCCTCATTCTCAAGAATCAACCGCCCTTTCTTCCTCACGTGATTCGTCCTTGCCTCCTCATGCCTCGTAGAATGTCTCAAAGGACTCAACTGAATTTGGCGCAACGTCCGCACCCTCTTTCGCTCCCATCCGCTCGCCGGCGCGCAAGCACGCTGGCACGCACGTGTCCACGCACGCCGCCACGCACTCGTCGCCGTCGATGCACCACGCCTCGCAGTGACCGATGCAGTGGGACGCGCATGAAGAGTGCGAAACGACGTGATGGCTGCCGTCATCAGGAGTGGAGCAGTCGAAGCCGCTCCAACCCGTCTCGCAAGTGCACGCGCCGATGGCACCATCGCACACGCCGTGGCCGCCGCAGTCGAGAGGGCAGCGGCGCCACGCGCACTCGGGGCCAGCCCAGCCGGCGTCGCACCAGCAGCTGCCCGAGGAGCAGACGCCGTGGCCCGAGCAATTGCGAGCGCACACCTCGCCGCTGCAGTCGGCGCCTCCAAAGCCAGGTTCGCACACACACGTCGCGTGCCGACCCGGACCCATGCCGGCCATGCACTGGCCACGGCCCGAGCACGGCTTGCCATCGAGCCGCCATGGGCCTGGGCACCGGTCGGAGATGGCGCAATCGATGCCGCGGAAGCCCGCACCACACAAGCACTGGGCCTTGCCATCGACGCCCACGGCGCACTTGCCATTGCGCGAGCAGTCGTTCGGGCACGCATACTGGGAGCAGTCGATGCCGCCACGCGAGCCGATGCACAGGCACGTGCCCTCGTAGCAGATGCCGGCGCCGCTGCACCCGGCCACGCATCCCTCGTCGGCCGGCAGCGCGCAGTCGGCCCCTGCCCAGCCCTCATCGCATGTGCAGGCGCCTGCGTGGCACTGGCCGTGCTGGGAGCAGTTGCTCGGGCAGGACTTGACGACGCAGCTTGGACCCTCCCAGCCGAGCTCGCAGATGCACCGGCCCTTGTCACATCGGCCGTGACCAGAGCAGCCCTCAGGACAAGAAGGGACGTCGCATGCGATTCCGCTCCACTCAGCGGCGCACGCACACTCGCCGGTCGCCAGATTGCACACGCCGCGCGCCGAGCAGTCACTTGGGCAGCGCCGCATTTGGCAGCGCTCTCCACTCCAGCCATGCTTGCATGCGCACAGCCCCTCGACACACTCACCATGCTCACCGCATCCCACGGACGTGGCGCCCGCGCCGAAGCAAGTGCGAAGCTCGCAAGACGGGCCGTGGTAGCCGGGCTCGCAAAAGCACGTGCCGTTGCGAGCGCAGACGCCGTGCGTCTCGCAGCCACGGGGGCAGCGGCGCTCGTCACACGCGACGCCGCCCCAACCAGCCTTGCAGCGGCACACCATGCCGCCGCCATCGAGGCGAGCGCGGCACGCGCCGTGCACACACTTGGCTGGGCAGGCGGCTTCTGTGCACTGCGCGCCACTCCAACCCTCGTCACACCGACAGTGGCCCGTGGCCGTGTCGCACATTCCGTGCCCGCCGCAGCCAAGAGGACAGCGCCGCCGCTCGCACGCCGGCCCGAACCAGCCGGCACGGCAGAGGCACTCGCCATCGTGGCACATACCGCGAGGTGCGACCTCGCCTGCGACGAGCGCCGCAGCGGCGCCGCAGTCCGAAGCGCACGTGCGCTCTGAGCAGTCAAGGCCGCCGTAGCCGTCATAGCACGCGCACACACCGCCGTGAAGCGAGTCGACGCGACAGTAGCCCTTGCCGTTGCAGTCGCCGCCTCCTGGGCAGCGCGGCTCGCTGCAATCGCGCCCGCTCCAGCCTGCGCTACATTCCACAGAGAAGGCCGCGCCGTCGTCGGCCGATGCATTCGGGCGCAGCACGCAGCCGCCGCGCGTCGGGAGCAGTGTCGTCGGGCATGCCGCAGGCCGCTCGCAGGCCTCGCCCGCCCAGCCGCTGGCGCACGCGCAGCGTCCAGAGGCCGCGTCGCACCGGCCGTGGCTCGAGCAGTTGGCCGGGCAGAGACGCAAGGAGCAATCGGCGCCCGTGAACGGTGGCGAGCACGCGCACGAGAGGGTGGCGTTGTCGCAGACGCCGTGGCCAGAGCAGTCGTTGAGGCAGCCGCGTCGCGAGCAGTCACGCCCCACAAAGCCGACCGAGCAGTCGCATCGGCCGGCGACGCACGCGCCGTGGCCTGAGCATTCATTCGGGCAAGCGTCCTCCTCGCACGCGATGCCTGTCAAGCTGGCGGCGCACTCGCACTGGCCATCGGCGGCGCACGTGCCGCGAGATGCGCCGCCGCACAGGCTGCCATCCGCACTCGTCGGACAGACCTTGAGGCCACATTTCTCGCCCGCCCAGCCTCGCTCGCACGAGCACGCCGAGCCGACACACGTACCGTGCCCGAGGCAGCCCTCGAGGACCACCTCGCAGTACGTGGTCATCGAGCAGTCGATTCCCGTCCAGCCCTCGGAGCACGCGCAGTGAGCCGGCGCAACGCATCGGCCGTGGAGCGCGTCGCAGCCGTTGGGGCACTGCGGTTCACAGCAGTCGGCGCCGCCCCAGCCCTGGTGGCATTCGCACGAGACGGGCAGCCCATGGTCGCCAGGCTCCGAAGGTAAGCACGTCGAGTGCGACTCCTGGGCCACGGGCGGCGCGCTGATGGCGCCTAGCGCGCCAGCGGAGGTATTCCCCGCGAAGAGGCTGACGCGGGCAGCCGAACAGCGCTTGCCGCTGCAGTCAAAGCCGCCCCACGGGGCTCGGCATTGGCACACGCTTGGCGCAATGCACGTGCCGCGGCCGCCGCAGCCAGCCGAGCACTCGGGCACGTCGCAACGCGCCCCCTTCCAGCCCGCATCGCACGCGCATCGGTTGGCGCCGATGCACTTGCCGTGAGCGCCACAAGGCTCGTCGCAGATGGCTTCGGAGCAATCGGCGCCTGACCAGCCCGCAGCGCATCTGCACCGGTTGGGGCCCACACATGTGCCACGGCCGCTCGCACCGGAGCAGTTGTGCAGGCAGCGGGGCTCGCGACACGTGGGGCCGCCGTAGCCCTCGTCGCAGCTGCACACGTCGGGAACGAGGCACCGGCCGTGCCCCCCGCAGTCGAGGCAGTGGGGAACCTCGCACGCACCACCCGAGTACCCCGCGGCGCACGTGCATGTACGCCGATCGCCATCGCACAAGCCATGGCCCGAGCAGTTGTGAAGGCAGCCCACCCCCACCGAGCAATCGGCGCCGCTCCAGCCGGCAGGGCACAAGCACTCGCCATTGTGGCAGTCGCCACGTCCGGAGCAGTTGTGCGCGCACAAGCGCGTTGAGCAATGCGGACCAGTCCAGCCGAGCGAGCAAATGCAGATCCCTCCGAGCATGCAGCTGCCGTGGCAAGTGCCCTCGTTCGACGGGTCTGGGCAGTTGCACGAGGCTGTGCAGACCACGTCGTTGCAGTCGGGGCCGCCCCAACCTGCCGCGCACGCGCAACGGTTGGGCGCGACGCACTCGCCCTTGCCCGAGCACCCGTTCACGCCGGAACAGTCCGAGCGGTTGCATGAGTCGCCATGCCAGCCAAGGTCACACTCGCACGTGTACGGAGAGGTGCACACGCCGTTGCTCGAGCAGTTGAGCGCGCACACGGGCGTGCCGCACGACGGGCCAGTCCAGCCAGCGGAGCAGGCGCACTGGCCGCCGGGCAGGCACACACCCTGCGGCGCGTTGCACTCATCGAGGCAGTACCGATGGCCGCAGTCGGTGCCGCCCCAGCCTGAGTCGCACTCACACTGGCCTTGGATGCAAACCCCGCGGCCCGAGCACTCGTCAGGCTCGCCAGGACAGCGCTCGAGCTCGCATGCGGCGCCCGACCAGCGCGGCGTCGTGAGCGTGCGGTGCGCCACGTCATTCGCAGGCTTCGGAGACGACCACGGAGACGAGAGGAAGGCGTTCAGGACACCGAAGCTGTCGAGCAGAGGGCTGAGCATACCCTGTGAATGGCCTGTGCCCTTGGCAGCTGCTGTGCTCGACCGAAGCACGGGCGGCGGCGCGACCATCGGCGGTGCGGGAGGCAGCAGCAGATGAGCACCGTCATGGCAGACGCAGTGCCCAGGCGCCACGCATGTGCCGCGGGAGGAGCAGTTGCGCGGGCACACGGCCTCATCGCAATGCGGCCCAGTCCATCCAGCGAAGCACTCGCACACGCCAGGAGCCGTGCAAAGCCCACGAGAGCAACCGCCAGCGCAGAGCGGCCGCTCGCACCCGAGCCCGTCGTAGCCGGCGTCGCACGAGCATGTGCCCGCCGCAGCGCCAGTAGAAGCGCAGCTGCCTCGGCCTGAGCAATTGAGCGCGCAGAGCGGCGTGGAGCAGTTCGCGCCGATCCAGCCATCAAAGCAGCTGCACTCATCGGGGGCGACACACACGCCGTGGGCCGCACAGCCACCCTTGCACTGCGGCATCGAGCAGTCGTGGCCTCCCCAGCCTGAAGCACAGCTACACGTGCCGGGTGCCGTGCAGTTCCCATGCTCGGCGGAGCATCCGCTGGTGCAGAGTGGCCGATCGCAAGCAGAGCCGCCCCAGCCCGCGTCGCAGCTGCAGCGTGCAATCGCGTGCCGGCGCGTCGCATTGGGCGGCGGCGCCACACACGTGCCATGGGCGGAGCACTCCTTCGGGCAGCTCGGCTGGCTGCAGTCGAAGCCGCCCCAGCCCGGCTGGCACACACACGTGCCCGGGGCGGCGCAACGGCCGCGGCCCGAGCAGTCCGATGGGCAGTGCGGCTGAGAGCAGCCCGCGCCCACCCAGCCACCCGAGCATGCACACACGCCGGGCGCTGCGCACCGTCCGTGGCCAGAGCATCCACGATCGCACTGTGGCTTGCAGGTGAGACCTGCGTATCCCACATCGCAGGAACACGTGCCGTTGATGCACTGGCCGTGTGCGCGGCAGTGCGAAGGGCACGGTAGGTCGCTCAGCGTGATGCCGCCGGCCAAGTGCGAGCAGTCGGCGCCGGCCCAGCCCTTTTCGCACAGGCACGCGTTGGGCCCTACGCACCGGCCGCGCTGCGAGCAGTTACCCTTGCAGATGGGTACGCTGCAGTCCTCACCACGCCAACCCTCGAGGCATTCGCACGACCCCGGAGCGGTACACACGCCGTGCGCAGAGCACGCGGCCGGGCAGGATGGCCTTTCACACGCGAGGCCTTCATAGCCCGGTGAGCACGCGCACTCGCCCGGCGCTGTGCAGTTGCCGCGGCCCGAGCAGTCGTGTAGGCAGCGCGCTCGCTCGCAGTCAGCGCCCCCGAAGCCCGCGTAGCACTCGAACGTGCGCGGGTCACACCGGCCAGCCACGTCGCACGTTCGCGCCGCGAGCCCGTCGCCTGCCGAGCAGTCGTCGCCATAATACATGGGCTCGCAGCGGCAGCTCGCTTCGTCGGGGTCGCATACGCCGTGTGGGAAAGAGCAATTGGCGGGGCAGGCGCGCATCGCGCAAGTCGAGCCGGACCATCCGGGAAGGCAGCGGCACGCGCCGTCGATGCACCGGCCGTGGACACAGGAGGGGCAGCCGACGGTACAGTCAGCACCAGACCACCCCGAATGGCACTCGCACACGCCTGGCGCTGTGCAGGCGCCATGGCCCGCGCATGCAAGCGGGGGCGCCAGCTGAGGCTGCTCAACGGTCTGCAGCTGCACGGGCGGCGACGGCAGCAGCGCCATCTGCAAGAAAGCGAGCGGCTTGGCCGTGGTCGCCGGCTGCGCCGTCAGCGCGGGCGTCGTCTCGCCGTAATGGGCCACACCATCAGCAAAGCCGTAGCCATGGGTGCCCGTGTGGGCATCGAACCGAGGTCGAAGGTCCTTTGCGCTGCCGACGGTGTGGCGCGTGGCCGGCGGCGCAGCCTGAGGCGCCGCCACCATTGGGCAGACGGGGATGGCGCAGTCGGCACCGCTCCAGCCAGCATCGCACACGCACGCACGCTGGGAGCGCGCGCCTTGGCACGCGCCGTGCCCCGAGCAGTCGGCAGGGCACGCCGGCAGCTCGCAGCGGGCACCACTCCATCCAAGCTCACACGCACACTTGGAGGGGCTGACGCAACGGCCGTGAGAGCCGCAGCCCGCGGCGCCAGCGCACACGGGCTGCTCGCACTTTGGACCGGACCAGCCGTTAGCACAAAGGCACACTGCTGGCGCGGCAGCAAGGCGGTGGCGGCTGGTGGTGTTGCCCATGGCGCTCGCTGGTAGCGCGGCAGGCATCGTAGCGAGCGCGCATCGGCCATGTCCGCTGCATGCGTCTGCTCCGCAGTAGGGCTGCGAGCAGTCGTCCCCGTTCATGTACGGGCTCGAGCAAACACACCCTCGCTCCGTGCACACTCCATGCGCTTGACAGCTCGCTGGGCAGTGACGCTCGTCGCAGCGGACGCCTTGCCAGCCCTCGAAGCACGCGCAGCTGGCGCGCTCGCCGTGTCGAGTGCACGTGCCGTGTTCGCAGACCGGATGGCAGGTGGGCTGCTCACAGGCGGCACCCTCCCATCCAGCCTCGCACCGGCACTCTCCGGGGCTCGCGCACCGGCCGTGGCTCGAGCAGTTGGCCGGGCAGAGAGGCGCCTCGCACTGCGCGCCGCTCCAGCCGTCGAAGCACTTGCACTGGCCCGGCGCCACGCACGCGCCGTGGCCCGCGCACCCGCCCTCGCACTGCGGCTCGGAGCAGTCGTGACCGCCCCATCCGTCCGCGCACGAGCACTCGCCCGGAGCCGTGCAGTTGCCACGACCCGAGCACTCGGACGCGCACTGCGCGACGCCGCACGATGCGCCACCCCACCCGTCGAAGCATGAGCACTGGCCGGGTGCGACGCACACGCCCCGCCCGCCGCACTCGTCGGCGCACGCGGGCGCTCCGCAGTCCACGCCGCCCCAGCCAGCCGTGCAGCTGCACACGCCGGGCGCAGTGCACTCCCCCCGCCCCTCGGCCTCGCCGCACACGCTCTCGCCGCAGTCGGGCTCAGTGCAACTCTCGCCCGTCCATCCGGGGACGCATTCACACTCGTCGGGCGCAACGCAAGTGCCGCGCGCGTCCCCACAGCCGGAGGCGCACTCGGCGCGGCTGCAGTCCACGCCAGAGAAGCCCGCGGAGCAGCTGCACGTGTTGGGTGCGATGCACTCGCCACGCGACGCGCAGCCGTGCGGGCATGCGAACGAGCCGCAGTCCGCTCCCTCCCAGCCCACATTGCACTCGCACACGTCGGGGGCGACACAGGCGCCTTGCCCCTCGCCTTCGTGACACTGATGCTGAGAGGCGCACGAGGGTAGCGAACAGTCGAGCCCGCGCCATCCCGCGCGGCACCGGCACGTGCCGTCTGCCTCGCAGCTGCCGTGTGCACTGCACTTGGACAGGCATGATACCAGAGGGGGTACCAGAGGGGGGGGCGAGGTGCTTGCCGTGAGGCCGGTGGCGTGCGCGTCTGCCCCGGCCGCCGGCCGCAGAGCACGCTGCAACTCGGCGCTCAACTCGGCGCACGAGTCGCCCACGTAGCCGGGGACGCAGGCGCACACGCCGGGGGACACGCACTCGCCATGCTCGTGGCAGCTCGCCTCACACGCGGGCTCCGAGCAGTCGAATTCCCCCCAGCCCGCCTCGCACGAGCATCGGCCGGGGCTGAGGCAGGAGCCACGTCCCGAGCAGTTGGCTGCACACAAGGGTGTCTCACACGCGCCACCGGACCAGCCGGGCGCGCAGTCGCACGTGCCCGGCGCCACGCAGGCGCCGTGCAGGGAGCAACTGCTAGCACACAGCGGCTCGGAACAGTCGTGACCACCCCAGCCGGCCTCGCACACGCACCCATCGCTCTCGCACCGGCCATGGCGCGAGCACGCGTCAGGGCACAGCCGATCTGCACACGCCTCGCCGTGCCAGCCGGCCGCGCAGCCACACGTGCCCGGCGCCACGCACGCGCCGTGCCCCGAGCAGTTTGCCAAACAGAGTGGCTCCGAGCATGCGGCGCCACTCCAGCCAGCCTCACACGCGCAGCCGCCGGCGCCTGTGCACGTGCCGTGCACACAGCCGGCGGGGCACCGGGGTACCGAGCACGCAGAGCCACTCCAGCCGGGCACGCACGCGCACGAACCGGGCGCCGTGCAGTGGCCGTGCTCGCACCCCTGCGCGCACACCGGCTGCTCGCAGCCCGCGCCGCTCCACCCCTCTTCACACGCGCACACACCGGGGGTCTCGCACGCGCCGTGAGGGCCGCAGGGGCACAAGGGTTCCGAGCAAAGGTAGCCGCCCCAGCCCGCCTCGCACTGGAGCTCGCACGCGATACCCGCCGTGTCGGGCGCACACAGGCACTGCCCGAGTGCGCACGTGGACCCCTCGGCGCACACAGGGCACTGTGAAGGCAGCAGCAGCTCCGCAAGACCATCGGAGAGCTCGGCCGTGAGGGGCAGGCGGCGCCGGCGCGCATGGGCGAGCCAGGCTTGGTCGCCGTACGAGAGGCCACCCCAAAGCACGAGGGCGCCGGGCGTCACGCTGAGCGTGAGGCCGAAGCGCGGCGCGGGCGCCACCCCCCTCGGCTGCAGCCGTCGCCACTCCCAGCTACCCAAGTGCAGCAGGTGAATGGTGAGCATCGGCTCATGCCGCTCGCAGCCTGTGCCACCGGTGATCACGAGCCACGAGCCATGGCGGGCGGCCGCATGCAGCGAGCGGCCGGCCGGCATCTCGCCGCTCGCAGGCACGGCGCGCCAGCGCGCGACTGAGCCCTTTGCGACCTTGGAGCCGCCCTCATCGTCGGAGCCGATCTCATACAGCCACACGTCGTTCAGCCACGTGGCAATTGGCCACGCACCCGGAGGAAGGAGGGCCGCGGATGCGGCGGCGGCGGCCACATCCTTGGCCGCGGCCGTCGCCGTCGCAAGGCTCACGCCCTCGAGAGTCGCGTTCGAGGCGCTCGAGAGGGAGAGCTGCGGTGCGGGCGCGTTGCCTGACGCTTGGCCCCCGAACACGAGGATGGTGCGTCCGTCCGCGAGGAGCGTGGCGGTGTGGCCGCAGCGGGCGGCAGGGCGTACGCCATCCACACGGGGCGCGTGCCAGCGCGGCGGCACGCTGTCCAGCTCGAGCACGTGCACATCGTCGAAGAGCGTCGCCGCCGGCCCCGCCGACCGCCGCACGACGCCGCCACCGCCAAAGACCCACAGACGGCCGCTGCCGAGCCCGCCGAGGGCGACGGCTGCGTGGCGTGCGCGCGCAGGCGGCGACTGCTGGACATTCGGGCGGCTCCAACGCTGCTCATCGAGCGCATACACGTCGATTGTAGACGAGTACGCGCCGTCGCCGTCGACACCGCCAAAGACGACGAGCCGCGGGCCGCCGCTCCCGCCAGCGATGAAGGTGCCAGTATGGCCGCTGCGGTGGGACGGCCAGTGGCCAACGGCGTAGGGCGTGGTCCAGCGGCGCGTCGCTGGCGAGTAGTAGTGCAGGTCGTTCATACGGTGCGCCTTGCCACTCACGGAAGTCGCTCCTCCGAAGAGATAGAGCCGCCCGTCAGCGACTGCCGTCAGGCTGTGATGCGCGCGGCTCTTTGGCACGAGCCCGGGCTGCGGGCCAATGGTCCATGCGGGGCCTGCGTACTCGCATTTGGCGCCCGTGTATCCATTGTCGCACGAGCACCAGCCGCCCACCTCGGCCGACGGCTGGCCTCGACCAGAGCACACTGGCGCTGCCGATTTGTTGCGGGAAGCGGGCAAATCCATGTCGCTGGCGAAGAAGTCCTGGAGCACAGGTCGCAGGCGCTGCCAACTGGGCGTGTCAGACAGGATGTGTGGCGTCGGCTGGTACGCGGTGAAGGCACAGACGGTCCAGGCCAACATCAGCGTGATCCACCAAGCCATTTGCGCTTCGCGGCGGCTTGAGCGTCGTGTTGAGCGCTAAATCCCACTTCAGTTCAGTTCAGTTCAGTTTCTTCGCGGTCCCCCCACGCTCACTCCACCACCGTCTCGACGGACGGCTCCGCTCCCCTCGGTCA
>JWZX01003121.1:0-34293 GCA_001275005.1 Chrysochromulina tobinii | reverse complement strand
TACATGCAGGATACATCGGAATACATCAGGATACGTATCCGATAGGAAACCCCCCCCAAAAAGGATAGGAAACCCCACGTCACCCCATCTCTCACAGTTTCGATGAGCACACGCACGGCTGTGACGTTTCTGTCAGTGACGAGGTGACGAGGTAACGAGTGACGACGTACGGAAGCGGGCACCTGGGAGCTCGGCAAATGGAGCTGGGACAACGGACAAGTCGAAGCGCGCTCGTGGCTGCCCGCCCGCCCTCCGCCCCCGTAGCCGGCGCGTACTGCTCGGTCACGAGAGCACTGACTGAATTTATGTATGTGCTTGGTTGTTCGTTCCAGAAAGCGCCCGTCACGGCGCAATTCGTCATCGATTCGCCTCATGCCTCGCTTTTTGCGCCATCAGTCCAGGTCGTCTTCCGGTAGTGCGGCATCCACGCGCGGCGCCTCTATCGCACCCGGCTCGTCCAGTGCGGCCACGCGCTCGCGCAGCCCATCCGCCTCCGCGCGAAGGCGTTGGGCACGACCTTTGCGAGAAATCCGCGACCAAGTATTACTCCAGGCGCGCAAATCTGCACATCGTTTGCCGCCCATCCGCGAGCTTCCGGGGTTGATTGGACGTCGCATGCGGAGGGTGCTCCGTCAAGCGCCTGGCGAATCGCCTCAGCCATCCACGTCGCGCCGTCGTTTACCACGTCAGCTAATCCACTTGGCTTGGGATTCATCTCTTACACAGCGCCACCGTGTCACCCATGGTGACCTGCTCGTGCGTGAGTCTGGGCTGGATGCATGGGCGGCAGGCTCTCTACTTCCGCCGTCGGGAAAGTGCTCCTTTGTTCTGCGTGTCGAGCAGCGCGATGGACGAGCTGGACGTGCTTGTATTGGCGTGTGCGACGCGGATTCGCGTGTGGGCTGGGGCTTGCACATGCAGTCCGGCCGCTTGCTTCGGTGGACCCGTGACAGTGATGGCAAGGTCCGCAATGGGGCACAGTCAGGCCCACAACCCGCAAGTTTTGGCTGGGCGACACATCAAATGTACAGCGTCAGCGAGCCTGCCGGCGGCTCAAAAGGAGTCGTTGACGTAGAGGTGGGCGTGGATCACGATGCGGGTACCCTGGTCTTCTCCATCAATGGTGAGTCGCCAGTCATTGCCTTGCGTGGCTTGCCGCGGGCACCCATGCGTCCGTGGGCGCGTTTGATGTCCGTAGATGATCGAGCGCAGCTTTCTCAAGGGACTGGAGTCGGCCTTATTTGGGCACCCGAGCGATATGAAGCTACGGCCAATCGCAATCCAACACCAACGGTGGCTGGGCTGGCGCGCACCGCCTCGTCATGCGCCGGCCGGATACTCGTATGATCGTCTCGCGTTCGTTCACGGTTTCTCTCTAACTTTATGTCTCATAATTGAGTTTACTCTGTACTTATGCGTTCTGCGCCTCCCACGTTGTGTCTCCACGGGACCTGTGGCTGTGCGTCTTGCCGAGATGGCAATTTAACGTGAACGTGTACTTATGCGTGATTGATACCATTTTGTACTTAATGCGTGATTGATACCATTGTGCACGCTGATTCGCGCCATGATTCGCGCTTTCCCGCACAGGTCACAGGTCACAGCCAACATACGGGTACCGGTAGGAACCAACTGTTAGGAACCCGCGCTGGGTCCTCGTACCGTCGAGAGTGTTAAATTAGCACAGGTTCACAGCCAATGTTTAGAATTCGGTTCACACGAGACTGTGCTTGGGTTGTCCGGGCCGTGCGCGTGGTCCCCCCCTCTGTCTGCCTCGAGAGAGACTCTCGTTCGTGGGCCGTCCTCTCTCCGCGTGGGACGCAAACGAGGCACGACCCCTGTGCAACTGTGAGTTGATGCCTCCTTGGCGCAGGTCTGCGTACGAGGTGGAACTAAATGTCGTGTCCGTGGTGACGCTGTACGACGATAACGGAGATGGCATGTTTGACTTCGATGAGTTCATCAAACTCGTCAGCGATCTGCTCTGCCTCCGAGATGGCGTGCTCTTTGCTCCGCCTCAAGCGGGGCGCAATCTTGCCGAGGTCCTTGCAAAGCAAATTCCGGGCCCGGCACGACCCACGATCGAAGTGAAACATCTTGTTGAGCTCGACGGTCGCTGGGCGAGCCTGATCAAGCAGCCTGATGTGGTGGCCGCCGGCGGTGCCGGGCTGCGGTCCTTCAGCGATCAAAGACTCCACGGAGATCTGGATGAACTGAATGCTCGGCGCCTGGCACTCATCCCGCCAAGCACGATCGCGGAGTACAAACGTGAGTTGACGCGCCTCGGCATTCGCTTGCCTACGGGGAAGTTGACGAAGTATGACTATGAGGTACTGTGGCACACACACACAAGCGGCGCACGGCGATCTGCGACGAGTCCAGCAAGGCGTTCGACGGGTCCAGCAACGGGTCCACCTGCGGCTTCGGCAGCCTCAGGGCGCTCATCCTGGCCAGCCCCCCCCGCGCCGAACCAAAATGTGCCGCTGAGCCAACAACACCCACCTGCTGCATTTGCTAGTGCCGCCGCGGCCTCTGTGCTTCAGTCATCATCACAGCCACGTGCGCAGCCACCGGCGCCCATTCCTCCTGCTGCCGGACCATGGTATGCGTGGCGACCATCGGCCGCCCCAGCAGCTCCACAGAGATATGATTCCGAGGTTACCTTTTCCAGCGCGAGCTAGCCCGGCTGCGGCTGCGGCTCCTCCGGCTCCGCCGCTCAGCCGACCCGCGCATTCGCCCGCGCGCGGGCGGCCAGACAGCGGTTTCTCAGCGCCTGTTGCCACCGCATCCGCGTCAAGGGCCGCACCCGCCGTCCCCGCGACGCAGCTCTCCCAAGAGCAGGCACGCGCCGTACGCGCCGTCCTTGCTGTCATGTGCGCTGTGCTGCTCTGGGGAGTCAGCCCGACTACGCACGCGATGTACGCCTTCGTGCGCAGTCGCGTTCTCGCGTTTACGCCTTACGTCGCGGGCACAGTTGCCGCTTTGCAGCTCGCTCAGTGGCGCTGGCGGTCCTCCCAAGAACAGGCACGCGCCGTCCTTGCTGTCATGTGCGCTGTGCTGCTCTGGGGAGTCAGCCCGAATACGCACGCGATGTACGCCTTCATGTGCGATTTCGTCCTAGCGCTGGCGCCTTACGTGGCGATCACCATTGTCGCTTTGTTCGGGGCGCAGCTCGCTCGGTGGCGCTGGCGGGCCACCCGCTGGCGCGCAAACGCCCGTTGGTACGTGTCCTCGCACGGAATGCTCAGCTTCAGCCTCAAGGTACCTCGGAGCCGCTTGTGCCTTGCACCTCTCATTCGTTCGGCGGACGCCGGTACCTCGCGTTCGGCTGCTACCGCCGGTACCTCGCCCGCCCCGGCAGTCGGCGGCCGTCCGAGCCGGGCCTCATTCGGCTCGCCTTTCGGCTCGATGCCCTTCGGCAGCCCTGCCGGCCAGCCCGCGAACGAAGCCGAGGCCCTTACCAAAGCCAAGGAGTGCGATGCCCTTCGCGAGAGTCTGAGGAAGATTGCGGATGACTTCGTGGCTGCCCCCACAGAAGGCGCTGGCGTGGTCGATCGTCGCAACTTGTGCGGTCGCTATTACACCCTTGCAGCGGCGGCGGATGCGGCGTGTGGCTTGCGAAGGGCATCCTCGGACTTGCCTCGGCTCGCATGGACGGATGCGTTCACCGGCCACGAGCAGCCGCCCACCTCGTCGTGGGGTTACGAGCTCGCATGCGCACTCTTCAACCTAGCCGCCTCGCTCGCCGACCTGGCCAACGGGAAGCCACATAAGGACGCGTTCAAACTTTATCAACAGGCGGCGTTCACGCTGGACAAGCTCGCCGAGGTCAGCCAGCAGGAAGGCCCGTGGCACGGCTGCGAGGACCTGAGCGGCGATACGGTCAGCATCCTGAGCGGCCTGATGCTCGCGCAGGCCCAAAAGGCCCTGTATCTCAAGATACGCGAGGAAAACTCGGCGCAGCCAGAGATGCTCGAGAAACTTGCGGCCGAGTGCGCGTCCATGTTCGAGGAGGTGTCTGAGCAGATCCGGCGCACCAACAAGCGTCCGTTTCGCAGCTTCAGCTCCGAATGGCTCGCGGTCATTGAGGCCAATCGGCTTCTGCTCGGTGGGCTGGCTCAGCAGCATGCGGCCAAGACGCACCGGATAAATGCGGACGCGGTCTTCGAGCGCGTGAACGAGTACGGCCATCAGCTCGCTCGGCTCGCCGAGGGCCGACGACTCACAGGCGCCGCGCTCGAGACCTGCCGCACCCACGCACCGCCCATCGTGCATGATCACTTTGGGCGCCTGCACGCGAGTGTCGAGAAGGAGTACGCAGAAGCATACCGTGAGCACCTTCCAGATGGTCCATATTGGGAGTATGAGCCACCGCCCATCGACTCGCTGCCTCCATGTAAGCGCATTCCCGCTGGGGGCAACGCCGGCCGAGCCAAACCAGTGCCACCGGAGGAGCTGGAATAAAGGTATCGTCCTGTGCAATACGCGTCGCCCGTAAGAGCGTCCTTGGACTTTGACCTTGTTGGGCGGCTTGGTGCGTGGTCTGTGGCGTGTCGTCAACGTGTACCGAACGGTTGCCGACGCGACGTGTCGTGCGGGCGTGCGGTGCCAGAGGGGTGCGGTGTGACGACTGACGTCCGACGCGACTCGTGAGTCGCTTCCGAAGTCGTTATGTGTGCGCGCTGCCGCGGGGACGGGTCGAGGACGGCCGCGCGACGGATGACGATGCCGCGCGTGGCGTGAGGGACCGGTGGACGGGATGTATCCATGTAACAACGAGAGAGGAGGGACATGACATCAGCATCGATGTGTGTGTGACGCTCTGCCGTGAGGTGGCTCGACTCCGTGCGAGTCGAGACTGAGCTCTGAGGTAGAGAGGTGTGCTCGCTCGTGTGCGCTGTGCCGTGCGCTGTGTCATACCGAGACTGAGTCAGAGACGAAACACATTGCACATACCGGTCGCAGTACGGTGACTGTGTCTTAACATCGTATCCGATTCTCTCTTCTCCGGCCGGGCCGGCCGCCCCGCGAGACCCGCGCGACGCTCGCCGCCGGTCGGGGTCGCTGCTCGCTCCGCATTAGGTGTCCGCAACACCTGCGCGCGCCCTCCACAGAGCACGATCGTGAGGAATGCTTCGGATCCCTAGTTATGAATGCTCAGGATCACTAATTAGGAATGCTCACGAATGCACTCTGCACCTTTGCGCGTCAGTCGTCCTCGGCCTCGTCGTCCTCGTCGTCCTCGTCGTCCTCTCGTACGTCCTCCTCCTCGTCCCCATCCAGGGCGCCCGGCCGCCTGCGGCTCCCGCCCTGCAGCCGTGACCCAAGGCGCGGCTTGATGTGCAGCGGCGCGGGCAACGGCACGATCACGACCGAGTTACGCGCTTCGCTGATCTTGAACCAGCGGCCCAGCCGATGCTCCTGGCCGACAGCGGCAGCAACGAACTTGCCGCTCGGCGCGAGCGCAAGGCCGTTGACGAAGCCGGTCAGGGGCGTCGAGAGCAGCGGCGTGAGCTTACGCTCGGTTTCGTCGCAGTGCCAGAAGCGCAGATGGCCATCGCACGAGCCCGAGACGACCACGTCCGAGTACGCCGGCGCCGCGAGCGCGGTGAGCCAACATGGACCACCCCACGGCGCGAGGCCGTGCGCGAGCTTCTGTGTGACGAGCGGTCGCTTGCGCTTCGCCGACCAGAACGTGAGCGAGCCGTCCTGAGCACGGAACGGCACGACCAGCGTCAGGACATGGGCTGAGGGCGCAGCGGGTGAGGAGTCGGAGGGAGGGTTCGGAGGCAGGCCCGCCTCGTGGCGGCGGCAGTGGCCGTGGCGGCGGCAGTGGCCATGGCGGCGGCAGTGGCCGTGGCGCCGTGTGCGGCGCGCGCTCTCCTCGTGTAACTAGGCTCGTCAAGCCACGAGTGCTACCTCGGGTCGGGACTTCTTAGAGGTTGTGATGTGGGCTCGTCACTGGAGGCGCCGCTCGCCGCACGTGCGCCCAGGTAGCCCAGGTAGCCCAGCCAGCCCAGGTCAGCAGCAACTGCCTTTCTTTAAAGGCGCTATAGGCGCGTCCGGCCGAATGGGGCGTGGCGTAGGTGGCGGCGGCTAAGTTGGCGTGCGCAGGGAGCGCGTGCAGGTGACGCGGGCGATGGCGAGCGCAGGGAGTGCGTGAATGGACGCGTGTGAATGGACGCGGCGGGCGTGGGCAGGTGGGCCATGGCTGCGCGAGCGTGCGAGCCGGCGGCGCGTGTGCGTGTGAATGGACGTGTGGATGGACGTGTGAATGGACGTGTGAAGGTGCGCACCTGCGAGCCGCTGACAAAGGCGTCAGCATGCAACATAGCGACGCAATCGACGGGTGCCGTGTGCCCATGGGTGAAGACGAGCTGTGTCTCCTCATCGACCTTCCACAGACGGACCGTGCGGTCGGCGCTGCCCGAGAGCAGATGGTGCTCGCACAACGCGTCGAGGGCGCAGATGGGCTCCTGGTGGCCGTAGAGCGTCTCGACGTAGCCACGCTGCTCAACGTCCCACACGCGCACCGTCCGGTCATCGCAGCCCGAGTATAGCTCGGGACCATCCGCGTCCCGCCGCCGGGACAGGGCGCTCACCGGCATCTTATGCCCTCGCATCTGGTGCACCACGCGCGACGTGCGGCAGTCCCACAGCAGGATGGCGCCATCGCGACCACCAGAGGCAATCAGCCGGCTGTCGGCACTCACTACCACTGAGAGTACGTCCGACAGATGGCCGGTCTGATCGCTGTTCCCTTTCGACGTGCCAGCGCCGTCGCCATGTTCACCGCCGCCGCCGGCTCTGGCACCATGCAGGGCAGTGGCGCGACCGCCCAGCAGCTTGGTTCGCGCGCCAGACTGCAAGTCCCATCGGACGAGCGCGCCGTCCTTGCAACCACACACGACGAAGCTCTCATCGGGTGCCACCGCGACGCTCGTGGCACTGAGCCGAGGACCACGGAAGACGCGCGATGCACTCGGGTCCAGTTGGACGCCCCGGAGCTGCTCGGCCGCCAAGAAGCGATATTGGCCCGCACGACGCATCGCGTCCTCCTCGAGCTCCTGCGCGATCTCGTCGGCATGAGCGCCACGTGCCACACCGCTTACGTCGGCGGCGCCCTCGCGGCGCCTTGCGGCGGCAGCGTCCATGGCAGCGATCATCTCCTTGGCGAGCCGTACGCGACGTTCCTCAGCGGACTCTTTCAGCTCCTCGTCGTCCTCCGCCTCGCCAGCAAGCATTGCTGCGTGCTGTGCAGCCTCCTCATCGCCGCTGTCTCCACTGTCGAGCTCTTCATCGAGTGCGGCCTGCCGGCTGCGTTTGACGCCGTTGCCCGAAGACGGCGTCGGCGTGGCACGCGAAGATTTGCCATTCTTACCGGTCGCTGCGACCTTGCTCTTGCTTCCTCGCCGCATTGCTCTGGGTTGCGACGTCGCCGTGCACTCGTGCTCGTTTTCGTAAGTTGCTAAACATGCGGACGAGTTCGCCACACACACGAGACCTGCACACACGCACGACAATCAATTTCGAACGCCGTTCCGCCGTTCATTTTACATGTACGCGTGCGTCAACGCAATCGCGTGAATTGCAAAAGCGCTCAAGATGGCCGAGCCTTCCTGCCTCTGCGCCCCACCCAAGAGAAAGCTCCTCTGTCTCATCCGGCACGGGCAGGGCGAACACAATCCACGACGAAATCCGCTGGCGTTGGCCTTCTTACCATCGCTCTTGAAGCGCGACGCCCCACTGACGGGCAAAGGCAAACGCCAGGCACAGGCGCTCGAGGAGCCGATGAGTGCGATGCCTTTCGAGCTCATCGTCGTCTCGCCGCTCACCCGCACAATCCAAACTGCCACCGAGATCTTTAGCACTCACCCGACGCCGAAGCGGCTCTGCCACTTGATGTGCGAACGCACGATCTTCCCGTCTGATGTTGGAACTCCCAAGGCTGGGCTTTTGGCCAAGCATCCGCACATTGCGCAGTGGCAGGGCTTCGACGAGCTACCAGACGAATTCTGGCCGCCACGTTCCTTCAAGAACGCCGAGCAAGAGGTTGCCGCGAGAGTCCTCGAGTTCAAGGAATGGTTGCTCTTACGTCCCGAGAGCTGCCTCTGCCTCGTTGGACACTCGGCCTTCTTCAGCACAATGACCAGCCTACCCAAGCTGGCTAACTGTGAGGACTTTTGGTGTGAGCTTAGGAGCGACGGCGAAATCGTGCCATGCACACGACTGCCACCGCCGCCGTCTACATGTATAGACCCAGACCCATCCTGAGCCAGCCACATGGGCGTGTATGAACGCGGGTCGCGGCGCAGGCCGCAGCTGGGCCGCCCGGCCACCCCGGTCTGTGGCGGTTTCGTCATGACTGAGATGTCGGTCCGTCCGCCGCCGCGGCCGGGCCGCCGTACTCAAGGTTAAGTACTGAAGACGATTTGCTTTGAAATCATGAGCGGATGAGCCTCTTGAAGAATACACCGGTTACCCTCATTGTTGGCAACGTGTTTACGTACTTACTTTATACTCTTCGGTCACGAGATCGTCATCAATCATCATACTCATCATCTCAAATCACGTGAGCTCTGCTACTCTGCTATGCCGTTTTGGCCTTCTTCTTTCCCTTCGCTGCGAGCTTTGCTAGCCTGGCCGCTTCCTCTGCCGCTTCACGCTCGCGCTGCTGCCGATCCATGATAGATGCGAGCATCCTTTCGATGTATGGCCGCATATCTTTGGCCGCCTCTTTATATGGGATGTACGTCGGCGCTGGCCGGAATGCCCAGTGTTCTCGGAATCCCTCCTCTCGGTTTGTTGCGCTCTGCACTGGCGGTATGTTGACCTGAATGTCAGTCAGGTCAACGAGGCTGATGGCGTCTAGGATGGGCGCTGCACGGTGCGACGGCGCGGTGAAAACGGGTGCTGACCGATGCTTAGGTGCTTGCGACCAGCCCGAGAAGCCTTGCTCGGTTGTGTCATTCCCCGTGCGTGCGCGGCGCGTGATACGCAGAATTGGTACCGCACCACGCGTGTCCATCTCCTCGGGACCGTAGTAGAGCTGGCGCGGAGGTACCTTTGCCGCCTTACCCTTCTTACCCTTCTTGCCCTCCTTTTGCAAGCCCGCGCCAGGGGTCGACATTGTCGCCGCGACCAGGACGCACCTCACCGGGTTCTAGCACTCACGCTCGTTTAGCACGAGAGCGCCGTGAGGGCCTTATCTTCTTCAAGAACAGCCAGAGCCGTTCCCTTTGTTGAATGCGCGTCGAACAGCGTTTCGCCTGACCCGATTCGCAAAAAAAGCCCAATACGGCGCAATGACACGCAGACACGCACACACATGCCGCTCTTGGCTCACGTGAGTTCTCATCCCCCCCCTCCCCCGTCGAACCCTAAACGGACCCGCTAGAGCAGCTTCGTACAACGTCGCACGAATCCCCCTCGGTGCTCGGACTCCCAATAATAACCTCCAAAATACCGGCGCTGCCGCAACGGCAGCTTCACGCGCGCTCTCAAAGTGCAGTTGCTACACGTCGCAAAGCCAAAGGGCAGTTTGCGTCATCCCGAACGGAGACTCATAGAGCTCTTGCCGGTCACGCGAGGGGAGCTTCCCATGTCGACTCGCCCGTCGCATCATTCCAATAGTACGAGTCGCCTTCGTCGTCGATGATCTCGCGCCAGCCCTGCTTGAGCGGCCCAGTCTTGACCTTCTTGGTCGGTGCTTCCTCCTCGTCGTCGTCATCCTCGCCATCCTCGTCGTCGTCGTCGTCGTCGTCAGCCTCTGGTGCTGGGCGCTTTCCCTCGCTCTTCGAGCTGGACCCAGCCACCGAGGGACCGCTCTCGAGCAGCTTGACCGCATCGGCATGGCCACACTGGCGCGCCTTGTCCAGGGCCGTTTTGCCAAACTTGTCCTTGGCATCCAGATTGGCCCCAGCCGCGAGGAGCACCTCGATTGAGTCGAGCTCGCCCTGAGTGCTCGCGATCATGAGAGCCGTGAAGACGAACTGTGCAGACCGAGCACACGAGCGGGCGTACGTGAGCAATACGTGCGTACGGCAGGGCACTCGCCAGACGTGCAGTCGCTCTACTCACATTGTCTGTCGCCTCTATCTTGGCTCCCGACGCTAGGAGGAACTTAATCACTTCGACATGGCCGTTGGCTGACGCGTACATGAGGGCGGTTTGCCCATCCTGGAGCACGCGGAGTCCACCAAAGATGAGCAGCAGCCGAGGCTCATCACCGGACGCGGGCGCACACACCTTGGCATGAGGAGCGTCAACGTTGACACCCGAGGCCACACAAGAACGAATGGTTTCCAAATCGCCATCCAATGCCGCCTTGCGCAGCTCATTCTCCTTTTTCTTCGAGGTCATCGAAACTACCCTCGCGACGTGCAACAAGTGCGGCGAGCCCCCTCCCCAGCCGCGTTGTTCAGCGCGCGCGGCGGCGCTCACGTTCCAGTGGTCGGCGCCCTCCTCTCACACGGTCTCTCACGTGCAAAGCGTCGCTACCGGTAAAAAGTCCCGGCTCCCCCCGGTGTCTTTTTACCGGTAAAAAGACAAAAATCACCTTACACGTGAGCATGATGCACGTGTCGATCGCCTCGAACGCCACGTGCTCGGCGCGGCTCCAGCTGTCGCATAATTCCCAGGTGATCATTGCCGGAGGTTTAACGGAGGTGAGCCAGCCGTCGAAATCTAAACACCTCGGCCCCTCGGTCGGGGTCACGGGGAGGCCCAGGACCGGTCAGGCCTCTCTCGGCTCCCCCGGTGTCTATACGGGGACAGCCTCGTCGGAACCGCAAACAACCCTCACACACGATAGTATGAACGCTGTGTATGATGTGTATTATCCCTACCAGAACGGACCGGTCGGCGTATCGACGACGGATGGGTTGGCTCGGACCGTGGCTGCGGGCCGGCGGGGCTGGCCGCTATCTACGCACTACGGCCCGTACGGTGGCAGCCTCCGTCGGTTGATGCCGTCATTGCCGTGCCTCGTAATGGTCGATGCATCACTGGACACTGCATAGGCACTGCACTCTGCACGTCCTGCTTGCCTTCTCGGCGTTAACAAGACTCGATACGTCGCGTCCGAATCCCGGCGTTCTTCAATGTGTATTTGTTGATTGTTTTGACGCTTACGCGCACGCCCCCCGATCCCAATTGCCCATCATGCATCAAGGGATCCCCTCTTTGTGGTCCGTTCGTCACGGATGCTTTGACACGCTGGCAGGACCTGTCTATGTCCTCCACGCCCACCGCCTCTCAGTGATCCCCTTTCTCCTCCTGCTCTGCCATCGAAGACCTCATCGAAAACGCTGAGGACGTCATCGCGCTGCTTGAAGGGATTCCGAATTTGCTCTGGGCTCTGCCCATGAGGAATTCTCCACGATCGCCCCAATGAACCCTAGCCACGCTGGGCAATACGCCGTCACGGATTCGAGACAGCGCTGAATTCGTGAAAGGCACGTCATGCGTGCCCATGAGCCAGCTGACATACTCCCTGTGTGAGGAAGGCGGCATATGCTGATCCCACCCTGCCGTCGGGTTCCACTGCATCATCAAGATTGAGGTGGCGCGAGGCCCCCCACCGTAGTGCGGAGGCAATGTTTGAGTCGCCTTTCCCGTCGGTGGTAGCCTCGTCGTCGATTTTGTGTTGGCCCTCGGTACGTACAGCGGTGTGGTCGGAGGCTGCCGACAGAGGTCCACTCCTTGTGATCGCTTCCGCGGACTTGGAGGCACGGCTCGTTTCCATGGCCTTGACAGATCGACGTATTCCATCGCGCTCTTGATTGCTGGTAGGCTCGTCGCGCGCTCCATGCGAGGGACTTTGACGATGTCGGCCATTGTTTCACAGCCAATGTTTATAATTCGACACCCAAGACACCGGACCGGCGTACATACGGATGCGGTTACCATTAGCTCGGGGACCCCCGGACCCCCTATTATCACAGCCATACTCACAGCAAGTATTCGACACGCAAGTCACTGACCGGCGTACCGTCCAACGGATGTTTCACATTGAGTCTGAGGACACCGATCTTCAGAATGCATGTTCATTTCAGAACACGCCAACACGTACGAACGAAATCGCGCACACGTGAAGTAACAACAGTGCAACACGCAACGCACCTCGCACGCGCACATGAGACCACATGTATTCATTTATGAATGCTTACACTATCGACTATGACGCACGGAAAGTAACGCACACATGGGCAGCAGCGCGGCACTCGGACGTGTCGAGTCTTCAGTCATCGAGAAACGCGGCCTTGTGCATCGGCGTCACGAAACGCAGGTGCGCCGACGGCCGGCGCCGTGCCGCGGCGATGAGCTCATCGAGCCGTGCTCGTGGGCCAGGCCCTGATGCCATTGGCCGGTTGCGGCCGAGGATGGCGTCGACATCCGCCGATACGGACATGAGTGCGTCGTCCTCGTGGTCGTCCACCTCTGTCCCCGGCGCCGGCGTCGGTGGCAACCGTGAGAGCACCTCGCCGTGCTGCGTCATCGTCGCAAGGCGATCCGCACACTCCTCAGCGTGGGCGGCGACAACTGCCTCGGATGCGCGCTTGCGCTCCGTCACGGCCCTGGCGAGGGCATCGCTCAGGTCCTGTGCGCGGCGCACGAAATCCGCTTCGAGCGCCTCAAGGCGCCGTTGGAAGTGCTGCTTCAGCGACTCGACGCTGGTATGCAGTGCCTCACGCTGCTGTGCGTCGCAAGCGCTCACCGAGCACACGGCATCCTCGAGCGCGAGCTCAATGGTCGATGCATCGGTGCCGCCCGGTGCGTCCGTAGATGCCAGCCGCTTGAGGTTGGCAACGTGTTCGGATAGTCCGAGGTCGACCTCTGGCCAGCGCTCTGGCTCAGCAGCGAGGCTCTCGGTTTCGTCGGCCTCGGTTGCAGCGTCGCTCGGTGGAGGGAGCTCCTTGGCGGCGACGATCTTGGATGCCCGATTGAGCTCCTGCGCGCGGCGGTCGATGACGCGGGCACGGACCTGGAGCTCTTCCAGCGAGAGTGCAGCACCTGGCCGCCGCACCACCGACGCGGGAGGCTTCTCAGGGAGCGCCCGATCCAGGTCAGCACGCACCAGCCGAAGTGGTGGCTGCGCCGCGCGCGTGCGGTCCTCCTCCTCCTCGTCGTCGGAGGACAGCAACGCGGCCTGAGGCATTTCCCTCGCAATCGTGAACAGTTCACAGCGCCGAGATCCGTCACGGGACAGACGATGACGGTTTTATGTGGGCCGGCTGTGCAATTAAAAAATTGCCGCGAAGGTGCGAGCACGGAACCCTCGTGATGCTTCTGACGCCCTTGCTGTACGCGCCGCTGGCCGTGCAGCTGCAGCGAGTCGTGACACCTGAAATTCGCCTAGCGGCACGTTCATTCGGGACACTGAAGCAACTCGATGCGAACTTTCCCAGAACAGATGCTTGCCGCCGAAGTGATGGCCAAACCCTTGAGGGTGTGCACGCAGATCCTGGCGATCCTCTCATGGAGCGTGTGCTGAATCGTGTGCCTGAGCTAGCCCGCTGGGAAGACTGGTACCGAAGCCCGCTCTTCTTGCGCAACGGGCACGTGCACACCATCTTCGCGGCTAAGACTCGGATTACAAGGGCAGTCCGGTACCACCGTCTGCTCGTTCCTACTCCTGATGGTGGCACCCTAGCCATCGATTTGCTGGCGGGCATCCGTCGAAAGATGCAGCGCGACGGCTCCATCTTCACCGGTAGCGGCGGCTTGCTGCCTGGTGCAGCCGAGGAAGGCGGCGACACGCATTTCGTCGATGCGGCGCCCGACCTCAACGCCACGCGCCCCATGCTCTTGCTCGCCTCAGGGCTGGGCGGTGGCTCACAAGACACGTACGTGCGCTCCATGGCAGCCACTGCCGCGGAACGCGGTTGGCAAGTGGCGGTCGTCAACATGCGCGGTTGTGGAGGCTCGCCGGTGACGTCGCCACGCCTCTTCTCCGCATTCCGTGGAGCGAACGACGATCTGCGGCTTGCAGTGAGTCATCTGCGGCGCACCAGGCTCGCTGGCGTCGGCGACGCGCGCCTCGCAGTGATCGGCTGGTCGAACAGCGGCACCATCCTGAATAATGTTCTCGCCGAGCAAGCCACCACGCATGCGAACGAGCACGACGGAACGGCGCGCATCGACGCTGGCGTCGCGTGCGCGTGCCCTCTCAACATGCCCGCGAATAGCGCAAACCTCCGCCGCCGCTTCCATTCCGCTGTATACGACCGCAACCTGGGTAAGTCGTTGCAGAGGCTGTGGGCTGCAGCGCGCCCTCAGTTTGTCGACGCCGTCACGGACACCCCCGTGCCCGTGCCGTACTGGTCGGGGTTGGGCCGGCCTGGGCTGCTGGACCCGACTGGCGCGGAGAAGTCAGGTGGTAGCTTTGTAGCCGATGATCAGCTGGCGCGCACGGCCCTCTCCATTCGGGAGCTCGACGAGGCGCTGACACGCCGCCAGTACGGGTACGAGAGCGTCGATGCCTACTATGCTGCCGCCTCGAGCGACCAGCGTCTCGCCCTGATCGAGAGTCCCCTACTACTGCTCAACGCATATGACGACCCCATCGTGCCCGGGGTGTCGCTGCGCCGTGCTCTGGACAACGCGCGTGCCAACCCAAATCTGCTCATGGCAATCACCGCCGACGGCGGCCATCTCGGCTGGTGCGAGCCTTCCGACCCGACCGGTGGGCCAGCGTGGGTCGAGCGCGTCTCATCTGGCTTCCTAGAAGCGGTGCTTGGCATCGAGCCTACAGATGCATGCGAGAATCTCGGGTGCGAGATCTTTGACTGAACGTCGATGGCTCGCCGAGCGCGACGAACACGGCGCGCATCTGCCGACCGTCATCGCGCCCGCCCGCATGTTTGGATCCAATTCGCGGCCCCGCGTTACGGAACATGGTAGTGTACGACCGCGAACTGACACTCGGACGAATGTCATGAGGTCGATCTAACGTCGAAAGCCGAGCGCCGAGCGGTCCGCGCCATGCCGATTGCGATACGGCACGCGCACGGGGCTACCACCGTGGCACGGCAGGAACCCACAAGCACTCGCCGCACGGTGGCGGGACCGGCGGGGCACGCCGGGACGGTGCATGCGGCACTGGCGCGGCGCGGCGCGCCCATGGCCGCGCCGACGCGCCATCGCACGCGTCCGCCGACACCGCCCGCGCCCCGCCGCAGCGGGGGCCAGCGAGGCCCGGACATCGATGATCGGATCGATGGAGAAATGGAGGCCAAGAAGGCGTAGCGCGAGAAGCTCGACCAGTGTCGAAGCGGCGTTCCGGTAGCGGTACTGGAGAGATAGCGCCGCGCCGCCCCGTGGTTGGCAACCGTCGGCGTACTAGTTCTATAGATAGTACAAGTGTGGGATGAACGCCGCGCCCCGGTGCTCCGGCCTCCCGCGTCCGGCTCCTGCTATATACAGCTATAGGCCGATAACGCGACCCGGCCCCCCCCCGCCCGGCGGACCGGCGACCGTTGTCCCGGGTCGCGGCCGCGTCGAGGGCGGCGGTATAATTACGTCTTTACGTGTATTATCCCGTCGGCGTCGATAACCGGACTTTAACGAGCGCATAACGGACGCTCGTCGTAACGTGACGCAAAAACGTGTAAGCGCGCCGAAAGATAGTCGCCATATTGCTGGGTATTCGTCGCCCCCCTTCCGAATAATAAATAAATACGAATGCCGGCTCTGTGCAACGCAACCGGACGGCTCGCCATGCTTCATGCTAGCCGCCGCGCGACACGGAACTGCTCGCGCTGCAACCGCATGCTCGCATACATCATCTCGCATGGATCATCTCATATGACATGTGGCCGTTGCCATCCTGCTAACCACCCTGATCGCATCTCTCTATTTTCGACGCTTCGGCATTCATCATGTCGTGCTTCACCGCCTCTCGCCCCTTGGCGGCGTAAATCATGCGTTTGGCTGTGGCTCGCCGAACCGCCTCCCATGCGTCCATGCCCACAGCCCCGGCGATGCTAACCGCGTGTGCCTCTTCCTTTCCCACAGGGTGGGAGTGCAGCCTCCTTATCCTTAACATGAGTGCGCCAACCCATCAATCAATAGCGATGGGCGCGCCAGTGGCGAGCCGTCGTTGTAGCCGTCGTGTGTGTGCAGAACCCATAGCGGCACGAGCTGAACGTCGTGCGAACACGTCTCTGGCGCAGCCGGCGGGCCGGTGACACACCTCATCCGGCGCGCCCATGCTGCGTGGGGCATGGTGTGCACATCGTCCAGAGCTTATTGCCCAGGTCGTTCACCTTGAGCCCCAGAATCAGCCCGATCGGCAGCTCGAGCCAGCGTGGAGCGACGAGCTCACCCAACGAAGGCGGCAGCCGGCTCGTGGGTAGCAGCAGGAGGAAGAGAAGCGCCACGAGCACGAGCGCCATCTGGGCGTGCCGCTCGGCGCCGTGCTTGAGCACGAGGGCGCGCGTGCGCGGCGTGTGCGTGAGCAATCGCTCGTATAGCGCGCCCGCACAGCGCGAGGCGACTGCGGCCGCAGCGCTCGTGACTGACACGATAAGGTCGAGGTCAATCGCTGCGAGCATCGAGGCCGCCGAGCCGCGCGACTCGAGCAGCGGCGCGTCGCGCAGCTCGCGCAGCACGTGCGGCTTGCACGGGGGAGCACCGGCCTTGTCCGCCGGCTTGGTCTTGCACGGAGATCGCTTCACACCGAGCTTCTCACGTCCCGGAGACAAAACAGACCCGGATGTAGGGGTGCCGTCCGTGTGCGCATCGGGCGAGCTCGGTCGTGGGTCCTCTGCGGAGCCTGCGGACAAAGACGACCAGTCCTCATCATTGAGGAGGGTCGTCTGGTCCGAGTGCCCTTCGTCCCATTTGCTCTGGTTGCTCCCACGCACCTCTCCCTTGGAAGAGCGGTCCGAAAGCGGCGGCGCGTCTTTCAGATGCAGCGCGCTCACTCCGATCTCCATTCCGATCTCGCTCTCGTTGCCGGAGTCCTTTCGATCGCCAGGGCCGCCCTTGCGCGCGCTCCGACGGTTCGATGGCGCCGTCTCCCACGGCTCCTCTTGCTCACGCGCCGCCGCAGCCCTCAAAGCGCCCCCGAGCTGCGCCTCGACCCACAAGTCGTGCGCCGCACGCCAGTCGGCAAGGGAAGAGCCGTTCCCGAGCAGCTGCCACTCCTGCAGCAGCGCGAGCTCCTCTGCCTCATCCAGATCGCTCGGCGCCGCGGCCGCGGCACGTTTACCTGCGCTGCTGCCTGCGCTGTTGCCCTCTGCCGTCGACGGCCTCGTAGACTGACCCGAAGCGGTTCCGGAGCTGCCCGCAGGTGGTACCTGTCGCTGCCTGGACGTTGCTGCTCCTGCTGCTGCCGCCGCCTCGAGCCCCCCGCGCGACGCAGCGTTCGATGGCAGCCCGTGTGCTGCGGCTGTCGCTCCGTACGATGGCAGCTTGCTGCCCTGCGCGGAGCCTGCGCTGCGCGTCTCGTACGACGGCTGCGCATACGGTGCGCTTGCTTTCCGAGAGGAGGCCGACCTTGGCTCCAACCTCGACTGCTGCTTGGACGTTGCCGCATCTCGACCCCGCACGGGCGCCTCACCGGCTGCCTCGCCGCCGGCAGCCACGCTCGGCGTTTCCACAGCAAGCATCGCTCGTGGCCACTGCTGCTTTTGCTGCTGCTGCAGCTGCTTTTGCTGCTGCTTTTGCTTGAGCTGCTGCGGTTGCGGCTGCCGCGGCTGCGGCTGCTGATGCAGCGACGGCGGCAACAGCGGCTGCTGGTGCGTAGGCTTGGCACCGGCCTGCGCGTGCTGGTGCGATGGCGCCGTGTTGGGCGAGGCCGGCGATGAGCGCGACGGCTGCATGGTCTCCGTTTGCCCATGGATCACGTTCGCTGTCGAGTCCAACGACGGCGCCTCAGTGACGCGCGAGAATCCGGTCGAGCCCGTGCGAACAAGCGGAGATGTTGGATCCGACCTGCTGTCAGGCGACGACGGCGTCGGCGAGGTTGGCCCGCCGAGCTGCGCTTGTGGCACCAGCCAGCGCTGCCAGTCATGTCGCTTGCGCACCATGCCATTGCACACCTCGAGCTCCGGCGAAAGGCGCAGCGCCTCAGCGACGAGATTGACATCCATCGTGAGGCTGCGCAGCCGATTGAAGGAGGCGATCAACTGTATGTGTAGCCAGCCTTCGTGCTGATCCATGTGGCCTCGTAGGAACTCATCGCGACAAAGATTCTCTGCTGAGAAGTAGTAGTGCACTTGGTGGATGATGCGCTCGAGCAAGGTCGGGCTCGACGGGTATGCGACCATATCCACCGGCCAGTAGGGCGCCTGTGTCAGCTGCGCGCCTGGCAGAGCAACGAAAGGCGCCTGTGTCAACTGCACTTGAAGCATCGCTGGATGGCCGGCCTGGCCTGTCTGCACCGCCTGCACCACCTGCGCGTGCGCGGCCTGCGGGCTGGCGAGCTGCTGATGTGAGCCATAGCCCTGGCGGCCGAAGCCCTGCTGCGACGAACTGGGCTCTTGGAGATGCGCCGTCATCGCCAAGGGCGCCGCCATGTCGCGAGGACTGATAGCAACGCAATCTCGATTCTCCTCTTTTTTCTCTTCCCCGCAATCTCGTTTGTCCCGAACTTCTCGTTTTACTTTAGACATTTTTAATCTCTAGAAACAGACATGTCAGGACATGTTGGGTTCCAACAAACCTCCTTCACCTCACCACAACACGAGATACACCGAGGGCGAAGGGCTGTGCTTCAGCAGCACATCGACCACTTGCTGCACGATGGCTTTGGTGTCCACATCGATGGGACTCGGCGACGGCTCGCACTCCATCGGAACGGGCGGCTGATTCGGAAGGCCACCGAGCGCATTGGCGAAGGATTCGAAGTCGGTGTGCTGGGTGGCGAGCATGGCGACGAAAAGCAGGCGGACGGAGCAGCAGCGCATGCAAAATGCCTGCGAGTGCGCCCACGAATGACGTGCGAGCCCGGAAAGTGCGCAGCTCAGAGTACCCCGTAAACGATTGGATTTTCCTTTTTTATCGAGTGACAACGCCGACGCTCTGGAATTTGGTCACATACTAGCTAGCAGCTGTCAATAGGATCTTTTGCTTTAGGGACATACATGGCATTTGATTCCCGACCGATCCTCACGGTATTGGATACCCGACAGACCGAAATTCACGCATCACATCGTAACTGTAGAAATCGGCCTTCTCGCTCTTGCCTCTTGGCGCCGCGGTTAGGCGGTTCCCTGAGGCGGTTTGCGGTCGTCGCCTCTCTCGCCGTCGTCGGTCGTGTCGCCCGCACCGACACGCTAAATTCGATTGCGTGTCCGGCGCGGTGGCATGCCGGCGGTGGGCGTGGCCGTGTTAATGGCCGTGGGCCGGGGAAGTAACGAAAGGACGCGAGCTCAATGTACAACTTCAGCTGGGGGCCTGGGGCTTCAAACTCGTTCGACCGTCAAGTGTCATTCAGTTAGGTGTCATTCAGTCAAGTGTCATTCAGTTAGGTGTGCACTTAAGTGTGCACCCGAGGGAAACCCGAGGGCGGAGGATGGGCGTGGGTATTGTCACTGACCATACACACCGCAACCGCGCCGGCGGGATTTCCCGTTTGAACAGATTGGTTCAAGCGTTATTCATGGAAACGCCCGCGACCATGTGCGGCGCAATCTCACTGCGAGGCCTGAAGCGCTGTAGATAAAGCTCCTTCTGCGTGGCCGTCATGTTGTGCTCCTCGCAAGGCCTCGCCGGCCATGGCCACGTCGCCGGTCGGCAGTCCTTGCCCTCCTCGACGAGGCACCACCCTTGGGGGGTGCAACGGCCATCCACAAGTGGCAAGTCCTCCGCCGACACGCGCTGCACGCGCACACCGCGACGGTCGAGGACCGCCCGCAGGAGACGCTCCGAGTTGGTGATCCCGCGTCCAAGGTCCTTGATGAGGAAAAAGTCCTCAGAGGGCCCTCGCAACGCGCTGTCGGCGAATCGCCGTGGCAACACCATGGCCTTGTCATTGTATCCTCCCCATTCGACGCATTTCTTGGTGCGCGCACCGCCGGTTGCGTGATGCGGACTGATGACGAAGGGAGCGACCGCGACCGTGTTGTCTCGGAGTTTGAGGATCACATCGTAGTGCGAGTGCGTGGCGATCTCGCGCTGCTCGATCATTTGAGCACACGTGCGCATGTGCGCAAACTGCGAGAGGTGGTGCTGCAGGCGCGTCATGCGCTCCGCCGCCGGGCGGTCCTTGCGGTAACGCTTCCAATCGGCAAGATCGATGCTGCGGGTGGTGTGGTTGGAGAAGCTTGTGCCCGCGACAAAGGGCGCGAAGCGCCGCCGCACCTCGTCTGGCGAGATCTCCTTGCCGCAACTGCTGCCCTGCTGCGCGAGGATCGCGCCGAAGTCCAAGTTCGAGAAGAGATGCCCTCCCACCTCGAGCGCCAAAAAAAGGTCCAGAGCGTCCGGCTGCGTCGCCGCCGTCGGCTTGAGCACATTCTCGACCTTTGAGTCGATCTCAAGGCGGGAGAGTTGGCCGCCCACGCAAACGGCGATGCGAAGCCCGCCGCTACCGCTACCGTCGGCCGGGCCAGTGTTGTAACGGCTGCCACCCATCCTGCCTCCGCCGCCGCTCTTGCCGCCACCCTTGCCACCGACCTTGCCACCGACCTTGCCACCACCCTTGCCACCTGAGAATAAGCGTCGCCAGCCCGGCCGGCCAGCGGGCGGCGGCACGGGGGTCTGATCGGCAGCGATGGGCATGGGTGCGATGGTGGGTTCCATCGGAGGGCAGCTGGGTGGTCGCGGGAAGGAGCGCACGACGTGATCGACGCCGTGCCTAAAATGTATCTCCAGGTCCGTCAGGTTGATCAGCGTGGGAAAATTGCGCGAGAGCGAGCGACAGCGCGAGTGCTGCTGGCACCGTTCGTCTGACCAGGATCGGAATTCGCGTAGGAAAGCTGCACGCTTGGATTCGAACGCCTCGCGTTTCTTGGCACTGTGTGTGACCGTGTCAGCCGTGGCGATCGAATTATCGCGCGAGCGCAGGTAGAGCACGCCGCTGACAGTGGCAAGCTCCTCGTAGGACGAGTAGAAGAACTTGTACGGGTTGAGCTCCATGAAGGCGCTGCCAGGCCGCATGAACATAATGTTGGCATTCTGTGAGCCGTGGACTGAGACAAGCAGGTCACACGAGGCGAAGACGCTCAGCTGCTGCGAGAAGGTGTGATTTGAGTTGGCATTAACGAGCTCCACCCGCCCGTCTGGAGCCCGCGAGCGCAGGATGCGCAACATCGCCTCGAGCACCAGTTGCCGATTGACGATGACGCGAGCGCCTCCTTCCCATCGGCCTCCGGTGCTGCCCTCGGACCGTTGGAAGTAGCAAGCGCGCAAGGACGCGCACGCAGGACGAGCCTGCGCCACTTGCGCCGCGCCAAAAGCGGCGCTGCGAAGCGCGTCCGAGTCTGCCCGCCTGACAAAGTACGTGTTCTCTCGAGCGGCGGTGACGACGGTATGGAAGCAGCAGCCATCTGGCTTTGCTATCAGTGCGTCGACAGGCACAATTTCGGCCCGAGGTGCCACGAGCCTCAGCATTGATGAGGGCCACGAGTGTGCAAGATGGACGGCTGACGTGGCTGGAAAGGCGATGCGGTCGACGCTCTTCAGCCCGTAGACGGACGGCTGCTGGAGAATGCCGTGCAGCCTCAGCAATCGCTTGGCAAAGTGAGCGATGCCCATGGTTGCACCGCCGCCGTGCCGCAAGTCTGCAACGAAGGTCGTACCTCCATACTCACAGCGTGCGGACTGTTCGCCAAGGGCGCTTGTGAGGTTGGCCACGGGCTGCACGCGGAGTGGGTACCGCTGAAACGCGGCTGATCCAAACTCCTTGAGCCTGGGCAATCCGCTCCGCTGCTGCACAGAGAGAACCCATTTCTTGCGTGCAAAGCAAAGGTGGTCGTAGGCTGATGTTTGCCATGCGTCGTCGAAATGCACCGCCTCGCGAGCGTCGAAGGTGCGCTTCGCTGTCGCTTCGCGAAGGAGCGACGCCGCCGCCATGGGCAGCCCGGCACGGCGCTTTATGAGTGTGTTGCATTCCACAAAGATGGTGACTCTTCGGATCAACGTCCGTGTTTATAAGAGCACCAAGCGATACTGCACGCATTTTCCGTTACGTTTCCGCAACGTGCCCGGCGCCTCGTTGCGTTCGAGGTGTGGGGCGCTCCTGCTTGGCTGGGTCTCGGACGACGTTGTGGTCGTCCGTTCTCCACGCCCAGGAGCTGACAGGCGTGGCATGCCAAAGTCGAAGTCACCTTCTCGTGGTCGTGCTTCAAAGTCGCCCCGTGGACCCGATCCACTTCCACCGAGCTGGTCGGACCCCGCATTGCTTTCGCTCACGGTGATTGCCGCTGATGGAACTGCTGAGCCACTCGTGCAACATGTGCAACCCGAATTTCCACTTGTCACTCGCATCCGCTACGCGCTGCCACCTGGCTCCAAGTGCGTGAGCGTGCGAGCGGTGGCAAGAAGTCGCCGCTCCACCGTGCGCATTTATCGCTGGAATGCGAGTGCATCCCAGTCCTTGTGCAAGATGGTCGAGCTCCTTCATCTTACTGCTTGTCGTCCGCTGCCAACGCCGTCAAAACCAGCACTCATCCGCATCCAATCGGTGGTGCGTGGATGGATCGTGCGGACACGCTATAGGCAGCGCTCGGTAAGTGCCGAGGGCAAGCTGCAAATGCCACCGCTGCCAATCAGCGTGCACAACCAGTTCCAGGAGGCGGCCTTGGTTGGGCGTGCTGCGATCGAGCGATGGCAACGTGCAAAGCAGCAGCTAGCGACGAGTGCAGAAAGTTCAGCGCTCGAGGCAAAACTCAACAGCAAGAAGGGTAAGGGTGGCAAGAAGGGCAAGAAAGATGGCGGCGAGAAGAGTGGCAGCGCTGATCCCGACGCGGCGACGGCGCAGGATCCACGAGCGATCGTGCTGAGCGAACACGAGATTGGGCTCCGACAAGCTATGAGCACCGTCAACCCGGTGCTACTAAGCTTCTTGAGGGCAAGCTTCGTCGATTTGGATGCATATTGCCGCAAGTACTTGGAAACGCAGTCAGCCAGTGGTTCAACAAGCCCTCGAGGAAGCCCTCCTGAGAGCCCTCGAGGCATCGGCGGCTCGGCGGATGCTGAGGGTGACGCGGTGCTGGTGGACCAGACCGTTTTTGAGACTGCACTTTTAGAGCTTGGTCTCAGCCGCGCTGCCAGCACGCCGGCACACTTTGCTGCACTTTATAAGGCGATGGGCCTGCGCCCGGCGATTCGTGATGGTCCCAGGCGCAAGGTAAATCTGGGGTACCTCGCCTCTTTCTTACTACCGGCTGAGTCTGAGCTACACTTTGAGGTTGTCACTCGCCTGAGCTTGTATAGTACTTCACCTGAGGCATCCGTGAACGACGCGAATGCGGGCCAGCCGGATAACGCAAAAGCTGGATCCAATAAACCACCAAAGAAGGACAAGGGGGGTAAAGCGCCGAAGGAGGACAAGGGGGGCAAGTCGCCGAAGAAGGGCAAGGGAGGTAAAGGCGGGGATACCAAGCCTGATGAGAGCGAGGGTGGCGATTCTGGCAATCAGTATGCGGCGCTGGCTGCTGCTAATGATGCGAACGAGCAAGCTTTGATGAAGCACTTCCACCCAGAGGCCGTCGCCGTCATTCGAATTGTTGTTGTAGCGGAGGATCTGACCACCCGAACATACCTGCTCCACGTGCACATTGCGCCTCCGCTCTCAGTGCCCAAACCTCCTGAGGCGATCCGACCCGTGCTTGGCTACATCATTCGCTACTATGGTGAGATGGTCACCACTTCAATTGTTCACGCTGCCATGGCGCACTCTATCTTCAACATCGGCAGTCGGAATGCCAGGGAAAAGGCTCAAGCGACGTCGGTTGCTGCAGGCACTACGCAACTTGGCGAGCATGCACTCGCATTAGAGCGCTTCATGTCATGCTGCTCTCAGCTGGGAATAGCAACAACAGAGATAGCACGCGCTGCTTTCCTGCAGGTGTCACGTCAGAGGCCAGGCGCGTTGCTCGGGGCCTCCGCGACGTGGGTGGCCATTTTCTTTGCTTTCGTGCGTAGTCTCTCGCGCACGCCCCTCTTGACACGATGCTCACATCGCTGGACGTACGACCATGAAGTTGTTCTCGAGTTGGTAGTAATGAAGCTGACTCATCTGCAGTACAACTTGAACGCTGCTGCATCGCTCGGCAACCGGTGCATGCGTGGAGAGAGCATTGTCCTGCAGCAGCTATCCTCGCCTGTACGCCTCCCTCAAGAGGCAGATCACTACTTGGTGACCGGAACCCTGGCCGCCGGGCACGCTCTGGATGAAGTGAACGTCGAGGCCGATGCTAAGAACACAGCTAAAAGCAGCTGGAACCGTGCGCGGCATGCTGCTTTCGCCAACCACCTCCAAAGGATGCGCAGCCTCGCATTGCGCATCATAGCGGATGGCCGGACGCAGTCTCGACGTCTTGTTCAGAATGTGAATCATGGCCGTTCGTTGGCGACAAAGCTTTGGTTTCTTCCTTCAGATGACGAGCCCGGGCATGATTACGATGTTGACGGTCTCTATGATGAAGATGAGGAGGAGAATGTCGTGATCGACGCACGGCGTCCGCATGTCACCAATGCAGCGGCGAAAAACCAGCGCGATACACCTAAAGAACATGCTGCCTCCGTGCCTGAGCTGTACGCACGCAAAGAGCCATTTCACCTGCAGTTTCCGCTCGAGCAGACGGCCTCGACCGCGGGGATCATTCAGCGTGCAAAGGTTCCTGAGATACCACTCGAGTACAAGAAGCATAGCAGTCGACAAAGGGTCACCCGAGATGCATTGGATGGCATGCTGACAGAGTTGCGCATGACGGAGATGATGCGTATCAAGGCTGGCGCTGGGAGTAGCGGTCGCAACCAGGCACCGACGCATCGGGTTGCACCATCAAGACCCTTACAACAAGCGGCGGCGCCAGGTGTGAAGGCAGCAGACTCTACCGCTCCGCACTCTCAACTCTTGATGGAGAAGACGTGGGCTTGGCAGACCTTTCCAGAATCGGCGGCGAGTCCGAAACAACGGTCGAGACGCACCTTGCAGCAGCCACCACATCTCCCTGCAAGGCCAGAGATCAGCGTCGCGCATTTTCGGGACATTGAGTCATATTCGCCACACGAGCTCTCTCGTGAAAGCGACGATACGCGAGCATATCTCGACCACTTGACGAGTGTCTGGTTAGAGCCGCAACCTGGCGAAGAGGCTGACCTGGTGCGGAGGGAGAAACTGAGACGTAGCGGCGCCCGCCCAGGCGGATATGGTCTACCATCGTCGAACGCGATGCTTGCGCAGAAGCAGCAGAAACTCACCTTGGCTCGACGTTGGTATGCCATCCCGAGCCGACCTCCACCCTATGGCTTCTTCGAAGTGCAAGTTACGCCCTTCAGCTTGCGCAAATCAATCTGGGCGCCGCGTGAAAGGTGGTGTGACGCCAAGGACTTTTACGACAACGAGGAAGTTCTGTTCAAGCGATTCTCCAATGAATGGAGGCGGGTGCTACGCCACAACGTCATGCGCACGATCTTCCGTTTTGATGGCGACGCCGCGACGAACCACGACTCCGAAGGCATTCCAGAAGAGTATGAAGAGGTTGGTGCGATACTGTTGATTCATCACCAGCTGATCAACCTTGCGTTTAGCTACTATTGCAAAGCGGCGCTGTCTTCAGAGGACGATGTCGACTTGGTTGCGCTAGATGGATGGACCCGATTCGCCAATGATTCAAAGCTTTTCGTGAACGACTCTGAGCACTGCAAGAGGGTTGACATAGACTTGATCTTCTCCGAGGCGGTCGCCATGGGGGAAGCGCGGCAACACACGAGTGAGAACGCGTTGAAGAGCGAGACCGCCACGACGATCGAGAAGAAGGACGAAAAGAATCGGCAGAGTGGCCTGACCCGAATCGAGTTTATGTGCGCCATCGTCCGTGTCGCACTCAGTCGCTATCTTCTGAGTGGCGTCACAACCAACATGAGTGTGGCACTAGAGCAGCTTCTCGTGTCTGACGTCAGTCCGACTCTCCAGCCGTCTTTGAGTGCCCCAGACGAGTTCAGGCGCGGTCACTGCTACACACAAGAGGTGCATGACGTACTCACGAAGCACGAGATGTCGCTGCGCGTCATTTTTGACGGCCTGGACGCGCTTACCAACACACGCGGCCAGCTTGGAAAGCTTTGCAGCTTTGAGGTTTGGCGAGGCTTTTTGCGCAGCCTTGGCCTGATCGGCGAGAATTCTGGACCGAGCAAGAGCGTGTCGGCATACTGCTTCCTTTGGTCGATCATGTGCGTCATCGACGGGCAGACCGTCGGCGGCCGGCTCAAGGAAAAGCATCTGCCATTCGAGGGCTTCCTCGAAGCCCTCTGCCGGTTCGCAGCCATCGCACCTCTGCCCACAGACGATGAGATCCGTGACGCGGAACTCCCGGACGCGGGGGTTTTTGTGGCCCATCTGAAACGCGAGAAGCCAGCCATGTTCGAAGTGTTCCAGACCGAGCGCACCGGAAAGTGGAACTCGCCGCCTCGTCAGCCGATCCATCGGTGCCTTGAACATTTACTGCAGATAATCTTTCGCCGCATTGAGGGTTCGGATGAGACCCCATCAGAAGGTGCAACCCGAACCACGAATGTGCGAATCTCAGCAATTGAGTTTTTCACGTGGGCGAAGGACAACTCTATGCCAGGTGCAATGCACGAGTTGCAGACGAAGCAGAAATAGATGCTCGTTCTGCTAGTCGGCAGACCAGAGGCGAATGGGGGCAACCCGACCGCTCATGAGTCAGCGGCGATTGTGACAGCAGCGGCGAACACACGATGTCGACGCGCCGACTCCATCACCCGTCTCACGCGCGCAAGGCCGCCGCAGTGCGCAGAAATGAGAACTGCAAACGAAATTCAAAATACTCGGACCTACAAGGCCCTGCACTCGAGAGCGAGAACCTTAGAAGGCTAAGAGCGATTCTAGTATCGAGTACTTATGAGGTAAGCGGGTGTATAGACGAGCGGTACGGTATAGACGAGCGGCAAGCATTGAGACGCAGTAGAGATATACGGCCGGGCATATGCGGACATTTCTTCATTCTTGGTCGCGTCTCGGTTGGCGATTTATATGACTCTTGATTTTACGTTAATTTGATTTTCGTCCGCCGTTCGTTGGGCGTTTGGCGTGACACGGCGGCGAAGGACGACAACGGATTACCCCGCAACGTATCGGCCCGTCGAAAGCTAAAAACCTATTTTGAGCGCGGCGGGTCGGCGTCCCGCGATCCGCGCGCCCACGCCACCCGGCCGGCACCGGTCACCGCACTGCACGCAGAGGTGTGGTCCAAAAACGCGCGGCGGGCAGCCGATTCGGCTGCACTTCTCACTCCGTCGTCAGCGAGTCAGACATGGCAGTGGCATCCCGTCGCGGTGCAGTCTTCATCAGAACTTGATCTTCGTCGAGGCCTTTTTCTTTCCTGCTGCCGCTTTCTCCTTGCGAAGTATGAGCCCGCCGGACTGCTCGCTTTTGTCGAGCACCATCGGCGGCGGTGGCGCCTCACCGTCTGACTCAGAGTCGTCGTTAGCGCGTCGCTTTTTGCTGTGCTTACCTTTGGGTTTCTCGCTGCCGTTGCGTGCAGACGGTTCTTCGACCACTTTGACGCTCAAGAAGGGCAGCAACGCATTGCGGAAGTCGGCATTCTTCAGCGGAATCGGCGCGCCCGGACCGGCAGCACCAATCGAGATGTCGCTGTTTTCAGCAGCAGCAGCATCTGTAGCCGTGTTCACTGATTCTTGCTCCGGCTCAGCGGGTCTCACGAGAGTGCTCGAGAGCAGTGAGGAGAACTGCGGCGCGTCGTCCGCCGCACCGTCCGTCTGGGAGGCACCGTTTGCGACACGGTCGACGGCGGTGTGTGCAGCGGCGCCCACAGCGGTGGATGCAGAGGAAAGGGCCTGGCTCGCTCCTAGGGCAGGGGGCGGTAGCATTTGCAGCGGGGCCTTTAATGAGCCGGCAGCCGCCATCGAGGGGGCTGCTGTGCTGGCACCTGCTGGGGGCGCAGAGCCCACGGGCGGCGGGAAGACAACACGCGTCGGGCAGTCGCCGAGGCGTAGACGACCACCAGGCGGCCAGAGGGTGGGCGCGTTTGGCACTAATCGCGTCCACCCGCGGCCGAGGTCGAGGAACGTGCCCTTAGCGGAGTTGAGATCGATGATGTGGACCGAAGGCGCACCACCATCGCCCCGAAGGCCGTGCACGATGGCAGCGTGCTGGCGAGAGACTGAATCGTGTGGCACGATGATCTTGGCAGAGGCACTGCTCCGACCGAGCACGTATGAGGAATGCCGAGAGAGGTCGAGAGACTGGATCTTCTGGCCACCCTCCTGAAGCTGCATGATGACGGGCACTGGTGGCACCACAGCCCACGCAGGCGGCTCGAAGGCGGACACCGATGCTGCGGGCGGAGGCGGCATTGCTGCAAGGCCCTTGACAAAATAGCGGAGAGCAGTCTCTCCGAGCGCGATCTCGGAGCCCTCCTTCAATGTCGTGGCCTCGAGCGGCTTGACGCGCTGGCCGTCAACGGTGACTCCCGCGAGTGACTTGAGATCGATGAGGAAGAGCGCGTCATCCTTGTGCACCAGCGCTGCGTGCTGGCGAGAGACACCCTCATCCTCAACGAGGAGATCCGCAACGCCGACCTGCCGACCGAGCACGAAGGCCTTCTTCGCAACCAGACTGTGCGTTTTGAGCACGGTGGAACCATGGCGCACCTCGAGCGCAACCAAGCTGCTCTTCGGTAGGGTCGCCCAGGCGGGCGGTTCCCATCTCGCCGCCATTTATGCGAAATGAGAGCGCGATGCGGCGTGAAGTCAAGTCAAAGTCGGCGTGAACCGTGAAGTGGCAACCGACGTGTTGTCGTGAACGGCTCCGTTAAGAGGAACGGTTCGCGATGCGAGCACGCCCCATCTCACCTACAGGTAAGAGCTTGGGCATGTTTGGGTGCGAACGACCGAACGTGCGCACACGAGTGGGCACGAAGCAAGTTCAGTTCGGCAATGCACATACAATTGTATGTGCCGTAGCACGGTTTGTCGCGCACAAAGACCAGACCAAGTAGACACTGTGGACCGGGACGTGAATCTCTGAGATGAGGTTGAGATTGCATCTCATATGTGAACTTCGAGGAAACGGTTTTTGCCCCGAGGCCTTCACCGCTTCACGTCATATGACGGGAGCGATGTTTGCCCTAGCCTTGACTACGGCTTCCTGGTTGCCGACCTCGCTGGTTCCAACACCATTCACCTGCCGCGCGGCGCATCACCAGCGCACCGCAGTGCAGTGCGTCGCAGCCGAGCGTGTCGACGGTAAATCCACGCCGTTTGATGATGAATACATTTCGATTCCTGGAGATGAGGAGGTCGAGGCTGCGGACGTGCTCGCATCGTTAGCGCTCGACGACGACGGCGGCATAGCCGGCGACTCAGAGAAGCTGTGGGCCCTGGATGACGACGACCCGAATGCCGCACCCACGCCGGATCCGGACGATCCTGACCGTCCGCCGATCGCGATGTTTAACGTGGACGAGACCACGGTCACCATGCTCGCCGAGAAGGGCATCACTCACTTTACGCCCATCCAGGCCCAGTCGTACGACATGCTGCGTGCGGGGCATGACATGCTTGGGCGCTCGCGCACGGGTACAGGCAAGACTCTTGCCTTCGCGCTCCCACTCGTGCAGCGGCTGGCCGAAGAGCAGCGCCGCGAGCGGCCCGAACGTGGTCGGGCGCCGCGCATGCTCGTGCTCGTGCCGACGCGCGAGCTCGCCAAGCAGGTTGGCGAGGTCATCCAAATGCTCGGCCGGCCGCACCGCATGGAAGTTCACACTTTCACGGGTGGCACCCCATATCCGCCGCAGGAGCGTGCACTGCGCAACGGCATCGACGTGCTCGTGGGTACGCCAGGGCGCATCATCGACCATCTGAACAACGGCGGGCTGCTGCTCGACAACCTGCGCCACGTGGTGCTCGACGAGGCGGACGAGATGCTCAACATGGGTTTCAAGGAGGACGTGGAACAGATCCTCGAGGCGGCCTCTGCGCAGGACAGGCAGACGGTCCTCTTCTCGGCAACGCATCCGCCATGGGTGCGCGACGTATCGCGCCAGCATCAGACTGACCCGATCGAGATCGACGCCGTGGGCAAGGGCCAATCGGAGGCGGCCACATCGGTAGACCACCGCGCTGTGCTCACGCCCGCTGCCGAGACGGCACGCTGCTCGACCCTCGCGGATGTGATCGCCGTGTACGGAACGGAGAATGCGAAGACGATCGTGTTCACCTCGACCAAGCGCGAAGTCGACGAGCTGTGCGCCTCCTCGGCCCTCTCCGCCCTCTCGCCGCAGGCTCTCCACGGCGACTTTTCACAGGCTCAGCGCGATCTGACGCTGCGGAGATTCCGTGAGGGTCACTTCAACGTGCTCGTGGCGACGGACGTGGCAGCGCGTGGCATCGACATCCAGGGCATCGACCTCGTGGTTCAGTATCGCTTGCCACAGGACCCCGATTCGTACGTGCACCGCTCGGGCCGGACAGGCCGCGCAGGCCGTACCGGTACGTCGCTACTCCTTTACTCGGAGCGAGAAGAGCGCGAGGTCACCAATCTCGAGCGGCGCGCCAACGTGCGCTTCGTCAAGTCCGGACCGCCCTCGACGTCAACGGTGATGGCGGCGGCCGCGCAGCTCGTGCCACGCCGGCTCAAGGCCGTTGAGCCCAAGGTTCAAAAGTACTTCACGGCAGCGGCAGCCGAGCTGCTTGCGGGTGACGACGTGGTCGCCCACGTGGCGCAGGCGCTCGCGCTCGTTGCAGGCAAGGTGACGCTCACGCAGCGCTCACTGCTTACGGGCGAGGAGGGGCAGACGACCTTGCTCCTCGAGGCAAGTGATGGCAGCATGCTCACCGCCGGCGACGCCATGGCGGCCATCAATCGTCTCGGGAAGACTTCGAGTGGTGAGCGCGCTGCCGATCACGTTGGTAAGATCCGTGCGTGCGAAGACGCAAGCCAGGTACGTGCCTCGCGAACGCACTGCCCCCCTCTTCGGATGCACTGCGCCCTCGGCTACCCTAGCCTCCGCCGCATAAAAAGCACCGCAGTCGTGCCCTTCACCGCCGTGGCACCTGCGGACGTCGATGCGGCGCACAACACTTGCGTGCTTCGCCAATGGCTGCGCCTCCCTTGCTGCGGCCTTGGAGGGCCGGGGCCGCTGCGGGTACCATCACGCCAGGCCTGCTGCGATGTTGCTCGCGCTGCGTGCTGCTGACCGTCGCTGTATCGTGCTCCTCGCTCGCAGCTCGTGTTCGACTTGCCAGTCGAGATGGCCATAGACATGGTCACCGCTTCGACAGCCTCGAAGACTTTGGGACCTCTGACGCTCTCTGAGTGCCTCGATCTGCCGCCACTGCGCAAGGACCGGCCCTTCGGCCCAGGCGGTCGTGGCGTCGGTCGTGGCGTCGGTCGTGGCGGTCGCGGCGGTCGCGGCGGCGGCGGCGGCGGGTTCCGTGGTGGCGGCGGCGGGTACCGCAGCAGCTACAACGATCGCGGCGGCGATCGTGGCGGCGGCTCACCGTATGGCTCCCGCGGCGGCGGTGGCGGGGGTGCACGGTACAACGATCATGGAGACCGTGGTGGCGGCGGCAGCGGGCGGTACGGCGGGGAGCGCGGCGGCGGCAGCGGCGGCGGCGGCGGCAGCGGTGGCGGCGGCGGCAGCGGTGGCGGCGGCTATCGTGGCGGCCGCTTCTCTGACGCTTTCTGAGCTCTCGAGCCCTGCGGGTGAGTGTACGGGCAGCACGCGTGCAGCATGGGCATGCTCCACGCTGGATCGGCAGGGGGTTCTGGCGCATGACTTCACGCAAAAGGAGTGCCACAAGCACGCACCTGTCGGGTTTATGTATCGTTGTCTATACTGAACCGCGGACCGCCGCGCCGCATGCACGGGCCCGCGCACAGGGCCGACGTGACCACGGACGCTCAGATCGTCACAGATCCATCGTTTGTTGTTTTACGATTGTGAAGGCACGTCGTAGCAACAGGGCCATGGGTTGGGTTTTGCATCTCTTTATGAGGTGAGAAGTTTACGAGAACGGTCCGATCTCCGAAGCAAAACAATGCGAAAGCTCGTGCTCAACATGTTGTACGTGCTGTCCGTGCAGGCTTGGTCAGCACGCACGCTGTACAGAAGCAGCAGCAGCAGCAGCAGCAGCAGCAGCAGCAGCAGCAGCATTATCAGCAGCAGCAGCAGCAGCAGCATTATCACCAGCAGCAAAAGGCGCGTGGTCCAGGACCCACGGATGGAGAGTCTCGCGTCGAAGATGTTTGGAGACGTCTTTGGTGGCCTTAAGTCGGCGGCTGATCAGTTTGCAAAGGTTGCTGGGACCTCTACCCCCGCAGGGGATGAGGCTGCACCAAAGGCGGTGTCAACCGGTGCCGATGAGGTCGTCTCTGGAATCGACCGGCGAGCTGCGAGCGGAGAGGTCTCATTCGAGGACTTCCTTACAATGTCTTCTGCGTTCGCCAAACTGGGAGGCAAGGGTATCCCGGGGATGCCGACGCTCACCGACGCACAGCTCGCGGAGACCAAGCAGAAATTTCTGAAGCACGAGAAAATCGTCGAGGTGATGCTAGAAGACGAGCGGGCAAATCCCGAGATGCTGATTGAAGACCTCAAGTCAGGCGGCGCCAGGCCCGGCCCTCGCATCCAACGGCTCGCCGTCGCGAGCGGCCAGCCCGAGACGGAGGTCGGACTCTTCCTGATGCAGTTCGAGGCGATGCGTGAGTCGACGCGCCGCATCGCGGCAGGAGAGGACCCCGATGAGGTCAACGAAAGCATGGCCACACCGCCGGGAGCCAACCGCGCGGCCAAGAGGGCGGCGGCCAAGAGGGCGCAGAAGGCGAAGACCAAGAAGTGAGCACATCAGCACAGCGGCTGCATCATGGGGGTGTGCGTGTGTGGGCATGCGGACGGACGAAGGCACAATTTGACAAGACACTCGCTGCGAACCGCTGCGCGACCGAGCCGCGTCCGTCCCGCGAGCCGCGTGTACAACTTTTTGTGGCCCGTGTGGCATACGTGTGGCAACTCCGTGCGATCCTCAGAGTATTCACCCGCCATGTTATCCATTAATTTGCCATGATTAGAGAGAGGCATGAGCCATGACGGACGTGAGAGGCGCCCCCGGGCCAGAGTGCTCAGTGCAGCACGACTTACGAAACTAAGTTACAAACTATGCACACTCTATGGGATATGGGTAGCCTTGGGTACATACTACATGTGAGGTAAGTGTTAGCCCACGGGTTTTTTGCCGTTTTCACAGCCTCCGTGACCACCGAAAAGAGGGTCCCAAACGCGGACCGCGTCTCCTGAGCGAATCTCGTTTCGTCGCGGGATTGCGATCTGCGATCTGCGACGATCCCGATCTCGCTAAAAGCAATATCGACTCGCAACATGCTGTACCTCCGCATCGTCGTCCTTGCCGCCGTGCTCGCGCTCGCTCAGGCCTTCACTGGCCCCGCCTTCGCCCCCAAGCTGGCGCAGTCCAAGATCGCCATGGGCGGCAAGGGCTTCGGCGGTGGTGAGGCTACCCGCGACCCGGCGCCCACGTACGTCGACCCGAACGACCCGAAGGGCAAGCAGCAGGCCATCCACAAGGCCGAGTCGTTCGCCGAGTACCTCGCCAAGCGCGGGAAGTAAGCTCCTCTTAATCGCTGAGCAGTAGCGGGGGGAAGCAATCCATGTTCAGGGCGTACGCCTCGATCGAGGTCACGGGGCGCAAACGGGTGGGCCCTGCAGCAGCTGTCTCGTTGATGGTCAGGACTCCGGGATGCAGCGGAGCAGGTCGAACAAAGCGTCAAGGCTCGTCCTCTGCCAGGATGCGTTCGGACGGCATGAAACATGAATGAAGCTGTCCATACGCTCCCAGTCCCACCCACAGTCTTGTAGTGAGATTTTCATTCCAATTGTAACCATCTACAGCACTGATAAGCACGAAAACGCACGTGGTAACCGGCGATCAGACATCAGTATTTCTATTTGAGGCGCGTCGCAACGACGTGAACGAGAACGACCGATGCGCGCGAGCGCGCCGGACGGCGCGCGTCGCCGTTTAGTCGGCGCGTTCGGCGCGCGGGCCGCGGCGCATTCGCGCGCCGACCAGGGAGAGGCGACGCGCGCGCGCCCAGCCCGCGGCCGTGCGCCAGCGCGG
>JWZX01003120.1:0-33579 GCA_001275005.1 Chrysochromulina tobinii | reverse complement strand
CGCCCCCCCTGCCCTTCTACCTGCAGCCGCGCGGCGCCATCACAGTCAAGGGCAAGGGTATCATGGAGACGCATTTCCTGCTGCGCCGAGGTGACGTCATTTCGCCCGACGAGATGCTCGGCCCGTCGTCGCCGCCGCGCACATTCGACTCCAAGAACAACAGCTTCAACAGCGGCAACAGCAGCTTCACCAGCGGCACCTTGAAGAACGCCATCGTCGGCCCCGCGACCGTGACTAGTGACGACTGGTATGGTATGTTGTGATCCGGCTCGAGCCGAACCGGCCGCCACACAAGAAGGGAGGCGCGTGGCCTTTGGCGGTGCGGCGTCTGCGCAGTGACTGGCGCCAGGTGACAGACCAGCAGCGCTATGGCGCGCTGCGAACGGTTCCGCCACCCCGCCAGTGGCAAAGATGCATATTACGTAGATGAGTTTGATTCGATTGCGACTCTCTGGACTGTGCTCTCGCTTTTTGGTTAGGTACATCATTGTAGCACGTGTGTGCATGATGATGTCGGGACAGCGGACCCACTGCAGTGTGCAGATAGACGGTGCGGTGTGCCGTCCGAGAAGAGGGTCTGCCGCGCGCGCGGCGGGTCCGGATACCGGACGATACGTGTACACATATCACCGTAAGACATATATTAACGTAATTGGACGTTTTGTGCGGCCGGGGCGCGGGGGCCGAGCGTTCAATTGTTATTGCTTACGTCAATAAACGTCAAATATTGCAGTTTGCACGGCAATCGGCATCGGCGACGCGGCGTCCGGAACGGGGAATGGACCCGACCGGTACCGCGGGATTCGCCGATATCGTAGGAGCGGGTTTTTGTATGCGCCAATTTCGGGTGGCCTGGATTACGGTTCGGCCGGGGTCGGCGAGGCGGGGCTCGAAACACACGATGCAGTTAAACAATACCTCCCTCGCCGCTGCACGGCTGCAGCTCCCGGCTCGCAGTGCACCGCCTGGCGTTAGTCTTAGTGGTTTCCGGCGAAGCTGGCGTCGTGTTCCTCGTGACAATCGAATCAACACGACCATATTAGGTCGCCGAGTACATAGCGCCGCCCGCCGCCCGACGTAGCTGCTATACCGCAAGCACACTATCTAAAATAGATAAGAAACAATCCAGCGCCAAGGCTTTTAGCTTGTGAGCATGTCGCCTCTTCAGCGCCGCCTCCACCACCGCCAGTGCCTCCGCCTCCCCAGCCAATGCGTCTACTGCTGCTGCTGCTGCTGGCTTCACACTAAGACATTCATTACCGCCACTGCGTCTACTGCTGCTGCTGCTGCTGGCTCAGCTTCCCCTCTGCCCAGTCGAAGAGGCTAGGTGGAGCCGCTTGGACCTTCACCTTCTCTGAGAAGGACTGGCCGCGATAGTTGACGGGGGCAGTCCCTCGGATGCTCACGCGCTGCACGACGCGCGGCTGGCTCACGTCATCCGCGAGCCCCTTGTGCGCGAGCGCGCGGTTGTCCCACATGACCACTTGGTTCGGCCTCCACGACACGCGCGTGCAGAACTCGGGGCGCGCGATCCACTCATACAGAAAGCGGAGGAGCGAAACGCTCTCGTCCGCATGCATCCCGTCGATGCGTGTCGTGAAGGTGGGGCTCACGTACAGGCCGCGCCGGCCCGTGCGCGGGTGCACCACCACCACCGGCTGCAGCACATCCTCCTTGAGCACATTCGTGTCGGTGCGCATCACCATCCCTGTGCCCTCCATGGCCGCGCGGGAGTTGCCCGAGTGGCCTGCGCCATACGCGCGGTTGGCCGAGTGGAAGGCATTTAGCTCGAGCAGCATGCCCTGCATCGTCGGCGAGAGCGCATCGTACGCGTCCTGCGTCGACGAGAACAGCGTGTCGTTCACACCCAGCCGAGGCACCACCACGCCGCGCAAGATCGAGTACGAGGCGGTGCGTGCGAGGAAGCTGTTGTCGCTGTGCCAGTTCTCGCCAAAGACGACCTGGGCGTTGGCCTCGCGTTGAATCTCAAGGACTTCGGGTGCGTCCCGATGCCCCTTGACCGTCGAGTGCGGCTCGATCTCGGTATCGTCCGAGTTGGCGATCTGCTGGCCGAAGCGCACGAGGTCGTGGATGGTCATCTCGAGCCGCTGGTTGGTGAAGACGGCGATACCCCCCGCGTCGTCGCACGCCTGCTTGAGTGTTTCGATCTCGTCGGCGCTGAACTGCTGGCTCAGATCCACGCATGGCAGCTCCACTCCCAGTGAGTCGTTGGTCGCCTTCACAGGCCTGCCGGTGAGCCTGTCGATGACGGCCTCGGTCCGCAGCTCGTGCGGCTGGATGAGCTGGCACTGTCCCGCGAGGAGGTGCGACGTCGTGCGCACAATTGCCGTCGAGAAACCCCGCCCATACACCCGCGTTAAGCCACCGCGCATCATGGGATGCATAAGATCGGACGTCGTCGGCTGCTCGGCAATCTCGTGTGTCTCTAGTGTGTCTCTTTGACGGACCTTGGATGGTGACGAGAAAATTGTGTCCGCTCGTAACGGCGGTGCAATCCCAAGTTTTACGTTTTCGTTCACTGTGTTCGTTCTGACTCACATCGAATCGAACCATGACTGTCGTTGTTGAGCAGATCGGCATGCGCGGCGCGACGACCTTCCCGCCTGCGCAGCGCCGGCAGCTGATGCAGCTGCCGCGACCCGTGGGGCGACTCAACACGGTGCAGCCTAGCCATCCCGATCCGACGGTCTCCGACGTTGCCGCGGCGCACAACGACGCCAACAAGATGCCGCCGATGCCGCCGCAGCCTCCGTCCAGGCCCTCAGCCGCGGCGTCCTCGGGTCCGCCGCCGCCATCACACATCCCGGCTAACTTTCACGTGCACGATGCGGCCGGCCGGCTCGTCTTCCCCTCGCAGCGTCCCGACGGCGAGAAGGACATATCGATCCTCGCGGCGACGCTCGGAGCGATGCTCAAAGAGTGGCGCCAACGGCTCGACGCGAACAAGCCGAGCTTCCCGCTCGGCGCGGCGCGGTGGGGCGTGCTCCAAATGTGCATCTACGACATCTGGTGCACCCTCGAGGAGGCGCGCATCTGGGACATTGGGCTCTCCGAGACGGAGCGGCTCGCGCACTTTTACTCGCCCGCGCTGTGCACGCTGATCGGGCGCATCCGCAGCCGGCTGGCGCAGGCGTGCGCGACGACGCTCTCGATGTCGCAGCGGCTCCAGTTCGAGCTCCAGCGCTGGCACTCGCAGTGGCTCGAGCTCAACGAGAGTCTACGTGAGGCACAGCAGGCGCGCGCATCGTCGCAGGCGCGCGTGGGGGAGCTATCGCATCGGGTGGAATCCCTCGAGGCCGAGGTGAGCCTACACGTGGCGGCGCGCGAGGCGATGGGTGGCCAGCGGCACCCGCTCGAGGCCCAGTGCCAGCGTCTCCAAAAGGAGAACGCCGCGCTCGCGCAGCAGCTGCGCACCGCCCAGCAAGATGCGTCATCGGCTCGTGCTCGCTCTCTGACGCTCCAGATGGCGAATGAAGGGCTGCTGGGCGAGCTTGGGCGCTGGCGGGCGCAGGCGGAGAAGCAGGCGGCGGCCGCCGGCTCCGCGCCCCATCAGTCCAAGCGCGGCGGAGGCGGCGGCGGAGGCGGCGGCGGCGGCGGAGGCGGCGGCGGCGGCGTGGCGGAGCTGGAGCCGGAGCTGCAGCCCCTCCTGACGTTATTCGGGAGTTACCCTGTGCACACGCAGCGCATCGCCCTCGAGGTCATCTTGCACGCGCACGACGCCCTCACCGACCGGGCGGTGGCCGAGGCCGACGCTCGCGTCAATACCAGCAGCAGCTTCGACCTCACTCTCTCGCGCGCGGGCGAATCTCGGAGCGAATCTCGGAGCGAATCTCGGAGCGAATCTCGGGTGCCGCTGCCACCACCGGCCGGCGGCGCGGCGCGTGTCGGGCAGGAAAGCGCGCCCCCCGTGTCCGTGGGTGCTTCGTCCGCCGGGCGGCTGGGGGCGATCGAGGCGCTCGCCTTCACGTTGACAGACGACGAGGCTGCGGCCCTCGTCAGTGCCCTCTCTCGTCGAGAGACCGGTAGGGCACTGACGTAACTGACGTAACTGACGCCCTCTCTCGTCGAGAGACCGGATAGGGCACTGACGTAACTGATGCCCTCAACACTAGTCGACTCAGACTGTCGTCACGGACGGGCAGAAAGGCCAGAGGCGGGGGCCCGGGGGGTCGGTGCACAGCGCAGTGCGCGTCGGACTCCGGCCACGCTGCCCGCCGTGGCGCCCAGTGCTCTGATCTTGAGTGTTGCCATTGGAAAGATTTGTACAAAAACATATGGCGGCACACAGAACGAACGACTCTCCTCTGAGTGTATGATTTGTTCGTATCGTGGTCTACAAGTATGCCAGCGCATAGCGCGAGCCGCAGTGGGAGACACGAAAGCTCATGAAGAGGCTCGAGACGTGCCTGCTTCGGTTCGACGTCGCGCGCCGCCGCCTTTATCGGCCGAAGGCGTCGATATCCACGGCCGACTTCTCGAGCGCCGCGGCACCCACCGCACCGAGAAAGTTGCCAAACACCGTCTTCATCGCCGCCGTCTGCTCTTCCGAATCGAGCGTCGTGTTGAGGAAGGAGAAGTGGTCGAGGGCGCGCGGTGCCTGGTACTGGCGAAAGCTGGCGGCGCCGCCCTGGTGGGCGAAGAGGAGCACCTGCGAGTCCTTGAGCCCGAGACGGCTCGTGTACGTCTTGTACCACAGCTCGATGTCCTTCTCCTGCTCCTTGATCGTCGGATCGTACACGAGCACGACGCCGACCGCGTCGCGCAGGATGGCGGGCCAGCAGTTCTCGTACTGGCGATCACCCGAGCAGTCCCACAGCTGCACCGACATCTTCATGTTCTTCCGCCCAGACGCCGCCACCTGCTCGAACTCAAGGATCCTGGCGCCCTTGGTCGGGTTGTAGACCTCAAAGCTGGGCGCGGCAGCTGCGGAGTGGCCGGCGAGGAAGTCGGCGATGCGCGTCTTGCCGCAGCGCTTCGGGCCGATGACCAGCACTTTGGCGCGGACCGAGTCCATTGGCGCGGACGGCAACCCGCGACGCTGAGCGGCAGAGAGAGTGCCGTTGAGGTGGGTCCTTCACGCAATCGCAGACCAACACGAAAAAGAGGTCAACTTTTCAATCAAAATTGAAATCACTATGGACTCGGGGGTTGCCGCTTTCCGTAGTCTTTCCGTAGGAATCCATTGTGACCGTGACGAATCCCATGTTCACGACGTGGGCAGCAGTCAGTCAGCAGTGAAGTCAGCAGTTCTCAACGCGTACCGCAACGAGGGCCGCCATAAACCTCTGGTAGGGCCAGGAGAACTTGTGCAGGGGTTTTTCCGTATCCCCGATTCTGGTTGCGAGCGGCTTGTACCCAGCCGCAGTGCCGCCGGCTTTTTTGATCCACTGCTTGTACTCTTTGCAGGTGGCTTGGTGGCCGCCTTTCTCAACCTCCACCAGCGCCGGCCTATCCCACTGCCACTCGTCCGCAGCGAGCTTTGCCAGCTTGGCTTTCTTCGAGGGCGAGTCGTCCACCTCTTCCGAAGCTCCACCTTCGGTCGGCGGGACCACCCCCTTACCACGTTTGACCATGCGGCGAGGAGGAAGCGCACCGGCAGAATGCGGAGGCGCTGTTTGACCTCTTCGCGAGGCCCCTCGTCAGAGTGGTTGAAAACTACAGGGAGTCGTCACTCGATAATCTGGTCGCGAGACGCGCGCTTACCCAAGGGGCAGACCTCGAGCACCTGCGTGTGTGAAGGTGTCAGTTGTGTCTGGCGTGTTAACGTTCACACGTGGTACAGGTCTTCGTCGGTGGCCAGCGCAAAAAAAATGGATAAGGCGTCGCCCGAGCCTTTTCCGCTGTACAGTAACAAGGCCCTGCAGACGACCGAGTGCCTGTACTACACCTTCGACTCGATCAACCAGGATGCCTTCGTCCAAGGTCTCACCCCGCACTACCCGATCAAGTGCGACGTTCTTCCACCACAGAACATCGAGGAGGCCCAGATCTTCGACGGGTACTGGTGGACGCGATGGACGTCCGAGCACTGGGAGGTGGCGCTCGTCGCGGGCGCGTTCTATCTCGTCATGATCGTCGGCCTCAAGTCGTACATGGCCAAGCGCGAAAAGTTCCGGCTCCAGAACTGGGTGATCTGCTGGAACTTTTTCCTCTCGATCTTCTCGCTTGCGGGTTGCATCGCGTGCTGGCCCAAGTTCCTGGTGGGCTCGGACGCGGGCCTGCTCTCGCGTGGCTGGTACCCGTCCGTCTGCGCGCACGCCACGTCGTACGGCTACGGCTACAGCGGCCTCTTCGTCTGCCTCTTCATTTACTCGAAGCTTGCAGAGCTAGTGGACACCTTCTTCCTTCTTGTGCGCAAGTCGCCTGTGATCCTGCTGCACTGGTACCACCACCTTTCGGTGCTGCTCTACTGCTGGCATGCGTACTCCGCGCGCATCGGCACTGGCCTCTGGTTCGCATCGATGAACTACGGTGTCCACTCTATCATGTACTTTTACTTTGGGCTCACGCAGGTGCGCCCAGCACGGCGCTCATGCACACGACTGCCCAGCTGGTGATGCTCAGCACGACGCTCGTTTACCACCACGCGCGCTCACCACGTGATTTCTTCGGCCCTCGCGTCACAGACGGGCGAGCGCGGGCGCAAGTTCGCCAAGAAGTTCGCGATGCTCATTACGACCCTCCAGCTCACCCAGATGGTCTTTGGGATCGCAGTCACCGTCTCGTCGGTCATCTACCACGCACAGGGCCGAGTCTGCTACGTGAGCCTTGTCAACAGCGGCTTCGGCCTTGCCATGTACGTCTCGTACTTTTTTCTCTTCTTGCAGGTGCGACAGGCAACGTCTTTGATTGCACAGCCTTCCTTTGATGATCTCTGATTGCATGCACTTGCTTCTGATTGCCTGCGATCGCCTCTGATCGCCTCTGAGTGTCTCCTCCGCGCAGCTCTTCCTCGAGAACTACGTGTTCAACAAAAAGGGCGGGAAGCCAGTGAAGGCAAAGGCCGAGTCGGACACCCTCGCCTCCGCGGCCGACGCGACCATCAAAGGGCGCGTCGAGTCCACCCCCAAGTCTGACCTCAAGGCCAAATGAGCCACCCCCCGGTCTTCGTCTGCGCTTCTCGGTATCTCAATCAGACACTGGCATTCTCGCGCCGTGGCGGGCACAATCACCAGCAGTGTTTGCCACGATGCTCGATGTGCGGTCTTCGAGTCTGCCCCGTCGCTGCGCAAGAAGACCGCGGCAATCGCGGTACCGGTAGGAAGTAGGATCCTCGATCTGGATCAGAACAGACTCCTAAGACTGAGACACGATTGTTACCTCGGTGTAGGGACCCTAACTATGTATCTATGCGATGTGGGCCTGGACTCAGAAGGTCTCAGGTCTCCGCGGTCAAGTTCGTCGCGCTTAGCTCTTGCCGGTTGCCCACCTTTTTCCGAACAAAGTCTTGCTAAGTCTAGTACACTACAGGGCTCAACACCTTTAGCCGCTTGACACTGCGGATCCCACTGGTCGCTGCAGCCCCTGATCGGGTGCACGGTCGGCCTGACCGCGTCGATGCGGACGCGGGGTGCGGCGGGCTTTTGCTCCACAGCTTTGTCAAACACAAATTAGGAAACACCTTCCGACAAACCCGCATGCATGCCAGGCATGCCGCCGACACTTGCGGTGTGTATTCCCTCACGTAGAGGGGTGAGACCATCCCGGTCTCACGCGTCCCCCCCAATCCGACGTCCTTGATGGCGTTGGCATTGTCGTTCCCTGTTGCGATGTCGCCTGGTACCTCAGTGGTCCCGAGGCGACCTGTTGCGATGTCGCCTGGTACTTCAGCGGTCCCTAGGCGTCTGTTCCCGAGCCCGTCACCGACGTCGCTTTCAAGCGCATGGCCCAGAGGCCCGCTCGATGTTTTGCCGTGTGCACGAGCTCTTGTAGGTACGGCAGTGCTTCGGTGCACCGCGTCCCCCCCAATGTGACGGCCCTGTACCGCTCAAGCGCCCTCCACCTCGCCCGCGTCGGACTCGACGCGGTTGCGAGAGTTGGTGAGATACGCGACCGACGCGTCGATGAGCTTGCGGCCCTTGTGCTTTGTCATGAAGTCGACCGGCATGGAGTCAGTATCGACTTTGACGACGCGGCACGCGCCGCTGGCGACTCGCATGCGAATTGCCGCCCACCTGCGCAGGGCGTGCTTCGCGCGTCCGGGCGTGGCCGAACCCGCGCTGAGCGTGAGGTTAGCCGAGTTGTCCGTGCCAACGATGGTCGGCGCCGTCGGGGGCATGCCAAAGGCGGTCGCGACCGCTCGGGCGTACACAGCAAAGTGCGAGCAACGGCTGGTCGCGACGCTTTCATTCTCGCACGAGGACTCATCGTTGATGATGGAGGCGGTGCTTAGCTTCTTGACCATGTGCAGCACAGCGCCGCCGTTGCAGGTGACTGCAGCCGCGTAGACAGAGCGATCGTCGACCGTCGCATCGCCGTGCACCTCGATGTCGGAGGGAGCGCCGTCGGCAAGATCGAGCTGCGCGTACATGCCGCCCTTGATCGTCTTGCGAAGGTTGAGGTTGCCGCCATACGTGATGCCCTCGTGCCGGTGCTTGTAGATGCAGGCCACGAGCGAGCGCGCTACCTGCTTGCCGAGGGGCTGCACAGCCCCGGAGGCGACGCACGAGAGGCGGTGCTGCATGAGCGTCATGCGTGGCATGCAGCCCTGCTCGATGTACTTGGTGCCACCGCAGATCTGCTGGGTGGCCTTCTCGTCAGGGCTCATCTTGAGGGGTCGCGGGTCCTGCATGGTGAGGCGATCGCACGCCTCCTGAAGCTTCATGCCCGTGAGGATGTCACTCGGCGTGGGCACGCTCGGGTCGAGAAGCTCGGGCACCCAGTCAAGCGCGAGGGCCACGGCATGGGCAGCCATGGAGATGGTGACAACAGACCCATCCTTGGACCAGTCGATCTTGTATCCCTTCCAGGAGGTGGGCTTGTACTTGACCGTGATCTGGTCCTCGCCGTAGGCCCCCTTGAAGGACTTGATGACGCGGTTGGTGAGCACGTAGTTGCGGTTGCCCGTCTCAGTGTAGAAGAGGTCGTCGACGTTGGTGATGATCGCGAGGCGGCTGTCCACGGCAGCGTCGACGATGTACCAAAGGCCGGGCACTTCGAGGCTCTCCGTGAGGCCGGCCGCCCGCATCTTGCCGTTGCGATCTTGCTCCCACTCATTTCCGGCGGGCGCCTCACCCCAGATCGGAGCACCGAGTTCGTAGCACAGGCGGTCGCCTTCGTCATCGAACATGGGCGTGACCGTGTCGAGGAAGCCAACTGGGCGCAAGCGCTTCGCCTTCACGTAGGCGTTCTTGAAATCAGAGCTTGCCGTCGATCGCGGGACGATGCGAAGCGTCGAATCGGCGGCAAGGCGGTCGTGCAGCGCCTGATCGATGAGGAGGGCCTCCTTCATGAGGGACTCCTCGGTGCCGTCGAGAGGGAAATCCTGCTTGAGCGGCGAGAGCAGCTTGCCGTCGGCATCCTGGATGTCGCCAGCGGCCGCCGTCGCAAGTGCCATCTTGAACTGGAGGTCGTCCGAGATGACCGCGTGCGTCGGGGCGTAATCCTCCTTACCCTGCGAGAGCATGATCCTCTTCAGGCGAGCGCCGTCGGCACAGATGCGCGTCTTGCGGGTGATGAGGACGTTGGTCGCCGGGTCCTTCTTGATGCTGCGTTGCACCACGCACGGTGCGATGACAGCGCCGGTGGCCTTGGCATCCTTGCGCTTCACCATCCGATTGAGAGGGTGAGACAGGACGGACTCATGCCCGAGGGCATCGGCGAGGCCCCATTCCACCTCGTCAGGCAGCCCGGCGAGGGCGCCTTTGGGCACGACGAGCGTGTACGGCGAGCCGTCCGCGGCGGTGAGTTCCACGACGTTCTTGAGCACCTTGGAGGCCTCCAGGGTCAGTCCGTTGCACTCGAGGGGCGCGACTTCGTCGAGGCCGGTCACAGCGTACGGATCCCCTTGAGCCATGCTGCTTTCAAGGTCGCTGATGTGCTGCCGCGCGGCGTCAAGCTCCTCGAGGGAACTCACGTGCAGATCGAGAGCATCTCCGAAGGCTTGGAAGATGATCGCGTTGCACACGGCGATCTGAGTCGCGCTCGTCTTGCGCGTCTCGAGCGCAGCGCTGAGAGCGGCAGTCACCGGCTTAGCAAGGCGAGCCGATGCGCGAATTGGCGCCGTTCGGACCGCCAGGGCAGGCGGGGCAGTCGGCTTGGGCAGACGCCACGGCGTGTATTGGGACGCGAGGTCGAACAGCTTGCCCTGCCAGCGCTTGTCCTCATCCCAGGACGGGTCAGTCCAGGCGAGGTCTGTCATGCATTTGCCCGTTGGAAGGACCGTCGAGCCACGCACGGTCGCCTCATAGTAGCGGAGCTCGCCGGACTTGGTGTCATGAAAGCCCATCTCGATCTTGGTGCCGTTCGGGATCGGGTCGTAGGCCGCGCGAATGATGATCGGCGCAGGCACAGGCTGCACCGGCTGCACTGGCGCGAGCAGGGGTGCCAGCTCGCCAGGATCATCGGTCTGCACCGCGGTCGTGGCGAGGTCGCCTCCCGAGGGGATGCCCACGAGCGCGAGCACCATCTCGTTGAGCGGCTGCACGTCCTTGCGGTAGATGATCTGCTGCGTGTCCACCTTGAGGAGCATGCGCTTGCGAGCTAGGGGCTCGTAACCGATCAGGAGCGCGTTGTCGGTGCGCTCGGCCGAGCCCACAGGAGCGCGCTGCGAGTTGTGGCCATCCTTGAGGACCGCGCACAGCGTACCGAAGATGTAGTGCGTGACGTCCGACGGTGCTGCATGGTGCCGATGGAATCGAGTCGCCTTCTGGTCGTAGGCGCACTTGTCGTTGCGCACTTGGACTGCATAGGCACGCGCGCGGAGGAAGAATGGCTTCTCCTTGTGCGCCCGCTGCAGCATGTCCTCCGCCATGCGCGTAAAGGGATCTTGGGCCGCCTCCAGCTTCGGGATGACGTTGTGATCTCCTCCGGCTGCGATGATCGCGATGCACTTGTAGCGAGCGGCGATCGCCTGCTTGAAGAGGTTGACGTTCTCGTTGGCCCAAACGGGGCAGGCATCGAAGCGCAGCTCTTTGGGGCAGTGCTTGAGGCGTGTCTCGTATGCATGCACGATGTCGAGGAACGCAAAGAGGGACTCTTGACCCGAGCTGGCCGTCAGCATCTCGTGCGCATAGTCTGAGACGCTATCGAGAGCCAGCCATTGGTATGTCTCCTTGCCTCCGACGACCTTGCACGACACATGCCCGAAGCCGTCGAGTTGAAAGCTTTCGCCGATCGTGACCGGTCGGCTCACAGCAGGCGCGCGCTCCATTGGAGGCAGTTTGCGCATCCGCGTAGACGCGCGAATCATGCACGTGTCGAGGAAGCGCGCCGCCGCCGGCGGCACGGACTTGATATCGATCGCGTACGACGTGCCCACGTGCTTTCTGAGGGCAGCAGCGTCGACGAGGAGCCGAGCAGCCCACAGGGCATAAGTGTGGTGCGCCGTGACGTCGACCGCACAGCACTCGATCATGCTAGACAGGTCCAGCGGTCTGAGCTGCCGATCGAGGATGATACGGATGCCATCAGACTCCAGAGCCGCATGGAGAAAGTACAGGCCGTTCCAGGCAATGAGTCGGCCTGCACGGCCTGTGGCCGGGTGCACGGCGAGCAGCCATGGTTCCGTAAGGACGGCGATGCGTGCCGCCGTCCAGATGCACGAAACGCCGAGGAGGTCGCGTCTGCCCGCAGCCACACTCACGCCGTGCAGCACGCCGGTCGCCACCGGCGCCGTCCCATCGTGGGCACCGCCATACAGAGTCAAGGTGCATTCACCCTGATGGCCGAGGATGCTGCTTGCTCCTGCGAGTCCGAGAGAACCCGAGGTGCCTGGCTTAACGTGGCACACGGATCGGAGCAGGGGGCTGACGATGAGGCATGTATTGGCCCCGCCATCGATCTGCACTTCGAGCATGCCTTTGGGCACGCTGTGACGATCGGCAAGGCTGATCTCACATTCGGCGCCGTGCACCATGGTGAGCACGAGGTCTTCCGAGGTCGGAGCACGCGGCCGAATGCACTTGGGCGTGTGCGTGTGCACCTCGCGGCAGCAGACTCCCAGAGCATACTCGCCATCGAAGACGGGTCCTGCCGGCCGTGGTACACCGATGAGCGATCGTGTGACCGTGACGCTGGCGCTGCACACCTCCGTCTCGATTGGCGCGCTCATCTGCGTGCATTCCTGCGGATGCTTGGGCAGGCGTGCAGAGCGCACAGCACGCACGCGCTTCTTGGCGAGTTGCATGCGGACGTACGATTGGAAGTGGATGGCGAGGCATTCGAGGAGGCCGAGTGACATCCAGGGCAGCTGGGCGCGATGGTTTGCAAGATCGCTGGTAACTGAGGTTGGAGATTGCATGCTATAGTCACGCTCAACTCCGCTCGCCTCGAGCACGGCCGAGCCCTCGATGGCGCTGATGCGAGCCTCTTGGCGTTCAAGCGCAATGCGCTCATCGTCCGCCACGAAGGACATCTCGATGAACTCACCAGTAGCCGCTTTGAAGGCATGACACAGCGTGGCGAGGTCAAAGGCCGAAGGCGTGGAATCGAGCGTAGGCTGAACGAGCTCAAAGATCCGCGCGATCAGTGGCGTCGGCAGGTCAACGAGTGCGAGGCCGAGCATGCCATCAGTTTGGGCATCGGGCATCGTCGTGGTGCCGAGAGCATCGAGCATCTCCACAGCGGAGACCTGTTTGTTTTTCCCTTTGCGGGTCTCCTTGAGCTTGTTGATGAGCGAGTCCGGAAGATTGCGCCCTTGCGCCGTCTTGAGCTCGTCCTTGGTCGGCATCACGTCCGCTTCCACCCAGCATGCCATGCTCCGCGCGCACTGGCAGAATTTGAGGCCGCAAAGAGTCGTTGCCTTGCAGTCGCCCCAGCCATGTTCAGCGCTGCCGCAGTTGGCGCACGGCGGGCTCTTAGACATCTTGACGCGGTCCGCAGCGAGCTTGCGCTTTTTGTCAGCGGCCGCCACCTCGACGATCGAGATCTGGTTCTCCTTCGAAGCCGCCGAGATCATCTCGATCATCTCGTAGGTGAGAACTTCGACGGTGAGCAGCTCGCTGTTGAACATGGGCTCGACTTGGCGGCGCTCAGCCACGTTGATCTGGTGCTCAATCTCCTTGCACTTCTTGGTAATCTCCGTCGGCGCCTTCTTGAGAAGCCAGCGAAGGTACGCATGCGGGGCCTCCCGGATGCGCTTAGGGCAGATGGAGAGGTCGGACTTGATCATGCCGAACGCGATGCGAATGGAGTTCTCGTCCTGGCCAAGCTTGAGGTACTGCTTGGCCTCGAACTTGAGATAGTCAGCCTCCTCATCACCCGTGTGGCGATCCTTGAGCAACTTAGCAATCCGTACTGCGATCTCGATGCCCGAGGACATGGTGCCAGCGATGGCACGCTCTGCATCGAGCATCGCCGTCTCGAAGACTTTGCCGGCGGGCTTCGTCACATCAATGACGGACATGAGCGCGGACGCGCCCCACAGGTTCGCATCGTTCGCAAGCACTGAAGTGGTGACGAGCGAAGTGGCCTCCTCGAGGTCCGCAAGCGTCCACACAATTTCCAGCAGCTCGCCGAACTGTGGGTAACGGCGCCGAGCGAACGTCATGAACTTGAGCATCCACTCGTCGAGGCGCGCGACCGTCAGATCCGTCTTGTTGGATTCCACTTCTTGCGAGGAGAGCGTGCGGATCATGTCGCGCGTCGGCTTGCGCGTCCAGAACGTGTCCCAATCTGTGGCCGGTTCGGCATGCTCGTCAGCATCACTCTCGGACTCTCGTTCGGAGCGTGTCGAATCGGCCTCCGATTCCAGAACATCTGGCGCCTCAATCTGGTCGTCGAACTTGAGGGCACGTTGGACGGCATGCATGCTCGGCACATCGCTCAAAAGCGAGAGCAGGCCGGCGCGTCGCGCAGCATGTTTGAGGCGAGCAGCAGTCGTGGCGGACACGATCATCCATCCAGCTAGCTTCAGCACGAGCACGAGCGCTTGGCTGCTCGATGCACGTTGCTTGCGCACCAGATACTCCATGATCTTGCAGCGCAGGTCATGCACCTTCTGGCGCACGCCTGGCATGTTCACGAGGAGGCTTCCGATGTTGAGGAGACCAGATACGCACGCGAACGTGTAGAAGATCATTGGTGTCGTTTGGTAGAGCGTGTTGATGCTCATCTTGAAGGGCCCTTGCGGCTCCTCTTCATAGGCCGTCACCAACTGGTGCCCCTTGGGAGCATCGGTGACAGCACCGGGGCTCGGCATCGACTTGCCGGAGCCCTTGAGGCCCCCGAGTGCCAGTGATTTGTCCACTTGCACATGTCGAGTATCGAGCGTACGCGAAGATGACGAGGGTTCATGACTCCGCTCGCCTGCGCCACTGCGCATTGTGCGCCGTGCATCCACTCGCATTGTGGATTGAGTGGTTGGGGTCAGTTGCCCACCACTGCGCCTCGGTGTTGAGACGGCCTGCTTGTCCAGGTCGACTCCTGAATTGAATTGGCGAGCCATTTTTAGCTCCACGTAGCTACCACGCTTGACACTGTGGGTTCCACTGAACGCCGCAGCCCCTTGTTGGCCGTGCGATCGACTCGGCCACGTCAAAGTTGACGGGGAGAGCGGAGTGCGCTTCCACGGTTTCTGTCAAACACAAATTAGGAAACAACCTTCACACAGCCCGCATGCATGCCAGGCATGCCGCCGACACTTGGTGGTGTGTATTCCCTCACTTAAAGGGGTGAGACCATCCTGGTCTCACGCGTGCCTGTTACCCTGTATAAAACAGCCAAATTTCTGATACACGGGCATCCACTACTACACTAGCTCTTGTGCAAGCACTCTAAACGCATGATATGATACACACCATTCGGCAGCAATCGAGCCGCCGCGCGGAACAAGATTCTAATGACACACACATGCGTGCCCACGCCAAGCGCGCGCTCCGTCGTTATGGTTTGTGCTCGAGAGCAGTGACGAGTAGCCCATGGTTGGGCTGAGGTCATGGCACCTCTGCACTTGGTCGAGCACACCAAGCGTTGAAGTAGTGTTGAGGCCGCAAGGGGGCTGGAACACGTACTCGCTTCAGCGCCTCACCAGTTCTTGTATCTTGTTGTGGCGTTTACTGCTGCTTCGGGACGGACGGCGCATCAGGCGTTGCGAATCCTTGTCTTCACTGGTGAGCGAGGCGCTGGTTGGCGATTGCTTTTGCCAGCGCGAGATGACGTCGCACAGCGGCTCTGAGTCGGCCCTGTCCTTGTACCTCAGCAGCGGCGCCTCCTTCACGCTGCCGCTGGCCGTGCGCCGATGCCCGCCGTGCGCCGCCTTAAAGGCGGCGATGTCATCCGCCGAGATGCCCTCCGCCTCCTCGGCCTCGTCGATGCCAAAGGCCTCGAGCAGGCGCTGCTCCTCATCAAATAAGCGCTCCGCCTCTAATAAGCTCATCGTGAGCCCGACCTTCTGTTGTGAAGTGACGGGCTGGGGTACAGCCTCCTCTAGGGGCGGTGGTGGTGTGGGCGGCGAAGGTGGCTGCGAAGGTGGCTGCGATGGAGCAGGCAATTGCAGAGCAGGCAATGACTCGGGTGCGTGAACTGAGAGCGACGGCACGACAGCACTTTCATGCACGGCCACAGCAGCCTCCGACGGCATTCGGAGGGTTGACACCGCAAACGCGACGATAAACATGGCGGCGACGACCGAGATTAAGCCGCCTTGCGTGCTGGCAGTATGTATGACGGTGATATCGGCGGCGTACACGACTGGAACGAGCCAGGCCATGCCCATGAAGGCGGGAGGGCCCATCTGAGACAAATGGACTGTGGGCGTGCGTTGGCGCCACAATGTGGATGGATGCGTTGAAAACAGAGACGAGCGGATCTCGGAGGTTTTGGAACCTCTATTGGGGAAAACGGAATCGTCCGTTTCGTCAGTATCTCTGCGAGCGCGATCGCACCCTGCTGCACCCAAGCAAGCAAGCTGCACCCAATTGCCAACCGCTCCACGCGCAGGTACTTTCTAACCGTCATTAACCGTCACCGCCTTCCCCTCAGAGGGAGGGCGTGGCCGACTCCCCAGCCCCCGCGCCCCGGTCACGACGTCGTGTCTCACCAGCCACCACGACGCCATGTCCATATGGTGCGCGACGCCGGCGCGAGCGCGCCGGGCCTCCTTGGCAAAGCCGCCCCGGGTCACTCGGGCAGCCTGCACGGCTGCACCGTCGACCGCGCGGCTCGTCGACGCGCAATTGTCGACGCGGCTCGCCGTGCTCCCGTGCACGTCAGGTACATGGTCCCCGACCGCACTCTCTTCGGCCGTCACCGCCTTCAGATGCCTAGATGGATACGACCGCCACAAGGAGCCGCCAACGCCCTTTGGAGGTCGCGCCGCGTCCTCATCTCAACTCATCTCACAAGTCATCTCACGCGCGTCGGTTGCGCGTGGCGCACGCGCACTGTGCCGACGGTTAGTGGAGACGCCATCCTCAAAGCACTTGTCAGGCTTGCCGCCCACGCAGCATCCGCCGCAGCCCAAGCTGGTGCACGTGGTCCGTGGTCTGGCCGCGGGACCGGGGTCGATCGGCATCGGGCGCGGCGCGCGCGGGGCATCCTTTCCTTGTGGTGCATTGGGCCTGCACGTGCAAATGTGATGAGGTTTCGGTGATTTTCCTTTTTAAGTTTGGAGACTACATGCCTGGCGGCTTGGCGACCTTGCGCTTCTCGCGCACGTGACTCACCGGGCACTCCATCTCGCAATATGACACCGGTTTCATCGTCGCTCCTTCCGAGCTCTTGGCAATCACAACGCCGTGGTCGTTAGCTGCGGTGCTCAAGTAGTACGCGCGCGAGTCGCCGAGCGAGAGCACGGCCGCAAGCACCACGTCGCCTGGACGCACGCACCGGTGCATCTCGAGCATTTCAGCGGTGCGGTGCTCTGCGGGACGTACGTCCTCGCGTCGAAGGATACCGGCGCACGGATCACGCAGTGGAGCATCGATGCCAAGTGAGAGGATGTCCACATGTGCCAGCCGCGGCGTGATGCGCGTAATTCGGCCCACAACAGTGTCGCCCACGCTCAGGACAGAGGACGCCGCGGCGGACCGCTTGCGGCTGGCCCGCACGCTGCTGCCTGTAGCGATTCCAGCCACCGACGCACGCAGCGCACCGTCCCACACAAACGTCGAACCGGCGTCAGCCGAGGTACTCGCCGGCAATTTGTCGCCCGGCACCACAATCTTCTCGGCGGCCATTTTCCTCGTGCAGTATTGCGCGCGGGGCCGCTCTGAAGCGTCTTGGAGCGTCGCGGGGCGACGGGCCTCTCCCTAATCGGGCAAGTGTCCCGATTGCGCATTGTGTAATGATCTGGTGGCCTGTTTAGTTTAGACTTCACTACTGGCATCCGTTGGAGAGGCACGGCGCGGCGGGCGTCTCTGCGTCCGCGCGTCCGGGCGACGTGCGCAAAAGGGGGTTGGAACTCACGTAGCCACACCTCTGGACCACCCTTACAGCTTACTATGTTTGACTGATTTCTTCCTTCAGTAGGCTCGTTACGCGTGCGGCCACGACGGCGCGCGATCGAAGTACAGTATTGAAAACGACTTTGGACCTCGTCTCTCGCTCGCTCCTGGAGCTGGACGGGGTGGTCCCCTCGCGGGTGCTCACGAGCTTGGTCAGCCGCTCGTTCGCATGGTCCGTAAAGGAAATACTCGCATCACCGCTCAGGATATTGCCAAAGCTGGAGATGTGCCAACTCTGATCAAAGACCTCGTGAAGAAACTCTCCGATCCTAACAGCAGCATTGTCGAGGGTGGCGCAGCGATGCTCAAGAGCCTCGCGGAGCAAGGCCATCGCGAGCACGCAGACGCGCTCGTTACTTGTGGAGCCGTCGGCCCCCTGGTCCGTGTATTGTCGTCTGGCAGTACGGACGCACAGACGTCAGCCTGCAGTGCGCTGAGCGAGATCGCGCAACACAAGGTGAGCCATCAAGCTGCCATCGTGGAGGCGGGCGCTCTTTTGCCGCTTGTGAAGCTCCTGAAGACGGGCAGCTCCAAGGCTCAGGAGCAGGTGAGCGGGCAACGCCTCGAGATAAACGACTCCAGCCTGAGATAAACGACTCCAGCCTGCTTGCACCTCAGTGTCTCAGCAGCCTGCCGCTCCCAACTCACATCTGACCTGCGCCGTGACTGCTGGTGATTGTGCGTGCGTCCACAGGCTGCCTCAGCCCTTGCTGCGATCGATGATGACATCGGGCACCAAAGGATGTTGACCGACGCAGGGTGCATAACCCCATTAGTCGCCATGATCAAGGGCGGATCCGTTGTCGCACAGGCATCGGCTGCAAAGGGACTCGCTAACATCGCCTCCTTCGACAAGGTGGCAGGACAGGACGCCATCGCAGCGGCGGGCGCGATCCAGCTATTGCTTAATTTGCTGTCTGTCGGAAAGGCTCAAATGCCTGCAGCACACGCGCTGGCGCAACTCGCCCGGAAGAATCCAGCCATCCAAACCGAGATCAGTGCCGCAGGAGGCATTGCACCGCTCCTGTCATTGCTCAACGGAGTCAACACCGACGCTCAGGTGAAAGCAGCAGCTGCTATCGCAGAAATGTCGTGGCATAACAAAGAGGTGCAAGACTCTGTCGCCAAAGCCGGTGGCATCAGTCCGCTGCTCTCGCTGGTTGCGTCGCGCAGCCCTGCCGCGCAGGCACGTGGGATGGGGGCCCTCGCACAACTCGCACACGACAACCGTGAGAATCAGGATTTTATCGCGAGGTTGGGTGGGGTCAAGATTATCATCCCCCACCTCGGCCTCAGCTCTAGTCCAGACGTGCAGACGCAGGCGGCATTCGCACTCGCAGAAGTCTCACGCTCTAACCACAGCATCCAGACGTCGATCGTTGACCATGGCGGCATCTCCCAGCTCGCAGGCCTCATCAAGAACAGCCAACACGCTGAGGTGAAATCTCACGTGGCGGGCGCACTTTGGTCGATGTCTGAGGACCCCAAGATCAAAATCTCCATCGCCGGAGCGTCGGCCATCCAGCCTCTCGTGGAGCTCCTTGGCCTTGGCGAAGGTTTGGCGGTGATGCACGCCGCCAAGGCTCTCGCAAGCATCGGGTTCGAGAACCAAGACAACCTGATACAGATTACGCGGCTGCTCATCGAGCTGTTGTCCCTAGGGACGAAAGATGGGCAAACGCGTGCTGTGCAAGTGCTACAGACGATTCGCGCCGAGAATCCATCCTCACACCAAACGATCGCTGATGCAGGCGAGCCCGAGCCTGTCGTCGATCTTCTCAAGGCGGGCATCCCTGAGGCAAAGGACTATGCACTGTGGTCGCTGAGCCTCTCAATCTGCGGTCCCATTCAAGGCGTCGTCGCCAGTGCCGGCGGGGTGACGCCGCTCATCAAACAGCTCGACGATTATCGCGTGAGAAACCGAGAGGAGGCGGCAGCTGCTCTGGCCAAGCTTGCGCACAACAACGATGACACGCGGTCGCAGATCACTAAGGAAGGCGGCATCAAGCCGCTTATTCGGCAGCTCGTTCCTGGCCCATCGTCCTCCGAGCTTGTGAGACAGAACGCTGCCGCGGCCCTCGCCGATCTGGCAGTCGACACCGCGGCCCGCGACGAGATTGTCGGTATGGGTGGTATCCGTCCACTCGTGCTCCTCCTCGAGGACGATGGACACCACACCAAGAAGTTCGTTTCGATGGCGCTCGCACGCCTGGCCAAGGAGCACGAGGCGACTCAGACTGCAATCGCGGAGGCGGGCGCGATCGCGCCGCTCGTCGCGCTCCTCGATGGCAAAGAGGGCCTAGAAGCGCAGGAGGAGGCTGCAGGTGCCCTCTTCGCACTCGCTGATCACGAACGTAACCGCCTCGGAATCACAGAGGCGGACGGCATCGGTTGGCTCGTGATGCTGCTCGGCTGCCCCAACCCACGATCAAGAGAGCACGCCGAGGGTGCACTGGTGCGACTGTCGATTGAAACCAGCAATCGCGTGCAGATTATCAAGAAGTTGGTCGACATGCTCCAAGATTCTGGCAACGCAGCTCAGGAGCAGGCCGCCGCAGCACTCGCCAACCTCGCTCGCGAGTCAGAGGACAACCGCAAGACGATTGTCGACGCCAATGGCATCGTGCCGCTCCTCGCCCTGCTCGACGCCGACCGACACTCTAGCCCCAAAGCCAAGGAGAACGCAGTCGGTGCGCTCAAGCAGCTTTGTCGTAGGTCTAAAGAGAACCAAAGCCAGATTGCTAGGGCTGGCGGCATCCCTAAGCTGGTGAACGTGCTGCTCGGATTTTCGGGTGCCACGATGAAGGATTCGGCCATCATCCCAGCTTTGCACGCTCGCCGCTGAGGCTGTGAAGGAGATGGCTAAGGGCAATAAGAAGAACCAGGAAGCCATCGCCGCCGAAGGCGCGATTGCTCCACTGGTTGCGATGCTCGGCTCCCCATCAGCTCAGATGCAAGCAAACGCCGCAGGTGCGCTAGCCAACTTGGCGCGTGGCAACCAGCCCAATCAGTCAGCCATTGCAAAAACAGGTGCAGTCGCGCCATTGTGCGCCCTCGTGCGTGAAGGTTCTGCGGAGACCAAAGATCAGTCAGCTTCGGCACTGTGGGCGCTCTCGACTGACAATGCGCCTAACAAGGACACAATCGCAAAGCTCGGTGGCATCGACCCACTTGTTGGCCTGCTTATCACATCCGATAGCGAAAAGTCGCAAATGTGTATTGCAGGTGGGCTTGCGGCACTCGCCTTCAAACATCCAGACAATCGGCAGCTCATCGCCAAGCGTCTGGTAGGCTTGCTAGGATCGTCGCAAGCAAAAGCAGCTGAGAAAGCCACGCGCGTGCTGATGACGTGCTCGTCCTTTTTCAATGATCATCATTCGAATCAGGTTGCCGTTGCCAAGATTGGCGGGATCCCGCCGCTCATTCAGTGTCTCCAGGCCGCGTCAGGCAAGGTTCAGGCGTACGCGGCGCACGCCATGTTCTGCCTGGCGCAGAATAATACTACCACGCAACAGCTAATTGCAAAGTCTGACGCGATTCCACCGCTAGTCGCACTCATGAAGCGGAGCACACCTGCCGCGCAGGAGCATGCTACCCGCGCCATCTGGCACCTGGCCTCGCAGGAGGAGAACCATCCGCTAATCGTCGAGGCAGGATGCTTCAAGCCAATGGTCAGCATGCTGGCTGCTGAGGGTGATATCCTACCAGAATTATCGGCGTTCGTCATGGTCCGACTTGCGCAATCCAACGCGGCAGTGGCCATGGACATCGCGGAGACTGGTGGCATTAAGCCCCTGGTCAAGCTGCTCAGCCACGCATCGCCCGGTGCGCAGAAGCAAGCAGCCTCAGCGCTTGCTGAGATTGCACTCGTATCTAAGACCCGCGACGTGATCGCTAGTGCCGGCGGCATAGAGCCTCTGGTGCACCTGATGGATTCTTCGACGGTTGGCACGCCGGAGACTGCGGCACGTGCGATCGCTCACATAAGTCGCGAAGACGTGGACATGGAGGACGAGTGGATCGATCCAGAGGACAACAGTGAGAGAGCTCGAAATATTCGCAAACGTCGAAAGGCTCTGGTGGAGGACATCAGACCCGAAGATATGATCAACGGCTGCGCGGCGCGGCGTGCAGTGATCCACACCGTGGGCGGTTTGCAGCGGCTCATTGCGTTGCTTGATAGCTCCAACCTGTTCGATAATTCGATCAAGACTACCGAAATCAAGAAGAAGAAAACTTGGATTATGCCGCCTCACGTCATTGACGAGAAGGACAAGGGCGGTGGACCTCTACCACCAGAGTCTACCCTTCGCAGTGCCATGCAAGAGCATGCATCGGCGGCCTTGGCTGACATTGCTCACGACAATTTCAACATGCAGGACTTAATCATTGGTGATGGTGGAATCCCTCCGTTGCTTGCCTTCATTCGATCGGGGACGCCACTTGGCCAGGAGCACGGTGCGCGTGCCATATGGCACTTGGCTGAACAGAACAGCAACCAGATGGCGCTTATCAACTGCGGTGCGATACCTGATCTCGTCATGCTTGTCAAGAGCGGATCACCCAAGGCGCAAGAATACGCGGCCGCCGGCTTGATGGATCTTGGGCGTGGCGCAATTGCGGAGTGGGTCGAGCAGCAGAAGAAACTTGCGGCGGCAGGAAAGAGGAATGCACTCAAAGCCAAGCATTTCCATGCTGAGGCGGCCGAGTACGCTGACATTCTAGCGAAGGTCGCTGCTGAAGCCGCTGCCGCTGAAGCGGCGAACCCTCCGTCCGAGAAGGAGAAGAAGGAGAAGCAAAAGAAGGAGGACGAAGATGACTTCGGCTCGCCGTACCTTGAGCAAATTGCCGAGGCTGGAGGCATCCAACCCCTCATTGCATTACTCAGCAGTGGCACGGCGCAGGCACGGGAAAATGCCACTGGAGCGCTGTGGCATTTAGCACTGGACACCGGCAACCAGATGCAGATCGCTAAATTCAACGGCGTTCCTTCGCTTGTCACGGTTCTGGACGATGGGACGCCGAAGGCGCACAGCCTTGCGGCTGATGCGCTCGCTCGTCTCGCCATCGACAGCGCTGAAAATCAAGCTCAGATTGCAAAGTATCTCGTCGGCTTGCTGGGCAACCAGAGCGCAGGCGCCCAGCGACGAGCCGCTCATGCGGTCTGTGATTTGGCTGCAAACCATCCAGGCTCGCCTGGAATCATCGTCAATGCTGGTGCCATCTCACCCCTCGTGAACCTTTTGAGTAACGGCGTACTTGAGGTCAAAAAGGAAGCGGCAAAGGCGCTGTCAACTCTCTCTCTCGCCTCTCCTGCAAATCAGTTGGCTATCGCAAGTGGCCTCGTGGCGCTCCTTGGGGCTGGATCGATCGAGGCACAGGAGCACGTGACGCAACTGCTCCTTACGTTGTCGTACGATGATGTTAATCGATTTGCCATTTCAAAGGCTGGTGCCATCTCTCGCCTTGTTATTCAGCTGCGAGGAGGCGCCCAGACATCAATGAAGGCGCAGGAGATTTCAGCCGCCGTCCTTGCTCGTCTTTCCGGTGACTCTGATGAGAACGTTGCCGCCATCTCGGCGGCCAGCGGTATCCGACCGCTGGTGGCGCTGCTCACATCAGACTCGACCAGCGGACAGGCTCATGCGGCGACGGTGCTCGCAGATATGGGCCGACATTCCAAGCGCAACCGCAACGTGATTCTTAATGAAAGCGCCGTCGCACCCCTCATTGCCCTCCTGACCCAAGGCACTCAAGATGCAAAGGCAGAGGCGGCAGGCGCGCTCCACAGTCTCAGTGCAGGGAATCCGGAGACGCAGAAGCTCATCGCAGAGGCCGGCGCTATCAAACCCCTTGTGGCTTTGCTTGGTGAAGACCATAACCTCGCTCGCAAAAAGGCGGCGGGCGCCATCGCGGCGCTCAGCTTAGACATGCTTCAGAATCAGGATGCCGTGGAGAAGTTCATGGGTATTGGCAAGCTCGTCGGTCTCCTGGGTGCATCGATCAGCGACGAGGTTCGTGCAGAGGCAGCGGCTGCTCTTGCCGTGCTTGCGCTCGACAATAGGAAAAACCAGGATAAGTTGGCTGCGGATGGAGGTATTGCACCGCTGGTTGGCCTCTTAAAGGAGGACACATCCGAATACGCCAAGGAGCAAGGATCCTCAGCCCTCATGTCGCTCGCGAAGAAGCACTACGAGAACCAGGTGGCCGTGGCTCAGGCGGGTGGGATTGCACCGCTTGTGGCATGTTTGGGTCTGGCTAGCACTCGAGCGCAGGAGCAATCCGCGGGTGCGCTCGCAGCCTTGGCGTTGGACAACAAGGTGAATGAATCCTCGATTGCCACGCTGATCGTTGAGCTGCTCGGCTCAACAGACAAGCAAACTTCTGCCAAGGCTGCGCGTGGCATTTCGCGCCTAGCGCGCGCGCACCCCTCGAACCAAGATGCAATTGCAGTAGCAGGAGGTATCCAGCTCCTCGTTAGTTTGCTCGACATCAGAGAAGGTGGCGTTCCCATGGAGTCTAAGCCTCCGGAGTCTAAGCCCATGGAGGAGTCTAAGCCCCTGGAGCCTCCGAGACTCAGGTTGCGCACAGGAACCAGGGAAATCCCGATTCTCCCGTCTGAGCCGGTTGAAGACAAAAGTCTGGCTTTGGAGGCAAAGGCCCTGGAGTCGGCTAAGGTTCAGAAAGAGATGGCCTCTGCGATCTGGTCTATGGCGGTCAACAATCTACCAAATCAAATTGTGATTGCGGAGACGGGTGGCATCCCGCTGCTGATTGCGCTGCTCAAAGGGCATCCAGAGGTCCATCGCGACGTGGCGGGCGCTCTGTCGAGCCTCGCCAGCCACAGTACCAACCAGATTGCCATCGCCCATGCGGGTGGCATCGTTCCTCTCGTGGGATTGCTCTCGACTGCCAGCCGAGAAGCACAGGAGACCGTGGCAGCCGCCCTGCACTCGCTCGCCGAGACCTCAGCAAACCGCGTGGCGATTGCGAGCGCAGGAGGGATCACGCCGCTTGTCGATCTGTTTGACGGTGGCACGGACGACGCCAAGGCGCAAGCTGCCGGCGCCCTGCAGACCCTCGTGGTCGACAACGTCCCCAATCAGGTGGCGGTATCTCAGGATCTAGTTCGCCTGATAAAGACTGGCTCAGCCTTGGCGCAGGAGCACGTCACGGAGTTGTTGCGCAATCTCGCCACGAATCCCGACAATCGCGGCGCCATCGCCAAGGCTGGTGCCATCCCGGAGCTTGTCCGGCAACTCGAGTCAGGGTCCGAGAAGTCGATGGAAATGGCGGCAGCGGGCCTGGTGCTCATCTCGCTCAAATCACAGGCAGAGAAAGCAACTGTGACGCAGGAGCTCGTCAAACTGCTCGCCTCCGAAGCAGAGTCTGTGCGCCAGCGCGCCTCCGAGGCGCTGCGCGGGGTTGCCGACGAGGATAAGTCGGCCACGAAAGCGCAGGCCGTCGGTACCGGTGGCGGCGGACCTCTCGTCAATCTGCTGAAGGATGGTCTCAAGGACGGGCGTGTTGAGGCGCAGGAGTATGCGCTGTGGTCGCTCTCGTCGATCACCAATCAGGCTGCGAAGGAAGCGGTCGTACAGGCAGGTGGTATCAAGCCGCTCATTGCGGCTCTCGTCGGCGGAAAGATCAGCCCGACCGCACAGGAGCATGCTGCGGCTGTACTCTCCTGGCTTGCCCCCATCGGCACGAATGCTGAGGCCATTCGGAAGATGAAAGGCATCGAACCGCTCGTGCGCCTTCTTCTGGAGGGCACCCCTGATGCCAAGGTCCACGCCGCCGACGCTCTGGCCCAGCTCGCCCTGCGTGCCGGGGCGGCGCTCGACATTTCGAGAGCTGGAGCCATCCCAGCGTTCGTGGGGTGGCTCGCTGATCCCACCCTCGGACCGCCGGAAGTTGCAGCGCGGGCTCTTTCCGATATCGCACTCGACAGTACTGACACACAATCTCAGATTGCCGAGGAAGGCGCAATCGCGCCGCTCATTTCCATGGTGGCAGCCGGCACCAAGCTCTTAACTGGTAGCGGACGCCCGTCAAGTGCTGCGGTGACGGCGATGAAACACGCCAATATGGCTGCCTTAGCGCTGGCCACACTCGCCAAGGATAACATTGTCATCCAGGTGACCATCACCGAGGAGGACGGCATCGTGCCTTTAGTCGAGCTCCTGAAGCGCAAAGCTCATATCACGTATCAGTATGCGACCAAGGCGCTTTGGCGCGTTGCGGCGTGCGAGGAGAACCAGACGGCCATTGCTTTGGCGGGAGGGCTTCCGCCCCTCGTTGAGCTGCTCTCCGACGCAAATGAGATCACCCAGCAGTACGCGGCGGCAGCCATAGAGTCGCTGGCGCGTGATCACCTGGACAATCAGGTCGCGCTCATGAAAGGGGGCGCCATCATCCCTCTTGTGGCGCTGCTCGGCACAGACTCGGTTGCAACGCAAGAGCACGCAGTCGGCGCGCTGCTCAACATTGCCTCTAATGACGTTGAATCACGCGACAGAGTGATCTTCCACCTTGTGGAAGTGCTCGACACGCGAAACGCTTCAGCTCAAATGAAGTCGGCGGTTGCCCTTGCCGTCCTCGCTTCGCGCAACGCCGACAACCGGACGGCCATCACTGCCCACGGAGCAATTCAACCACTCATCCGGCTGATGGGCGACGGCAAAAGCGCGCGAACCGACACGCCGCAGGAGCGAGCGGCTGCTGTGCTCTGCGATCTTGCGCGTGGCGCCGAGAATAAGGAGACCATCGTGGCGGAGAAGGGTGTGCCGCCGCTGGTTGCCATGCTCTCTTGCCCATCCCCAGAGGCGCAGACGCATGCAGCCGGCGCTCTGTGGCATCTTGCGCTCCTGGAGAAGAATAGGACGATAATTGCTGGAGCAGGTGGTATCGAACCGCTTGTCGCGCTGCTCGGTAGCCCCATGGAAAATGCTCAAATGTACTCTGCAGGGGCTCTGTTTCATCTGGCCTCTAATGGTGATAACCGCGTGGCCACCGTCAAGGCTGGCGCCATTCCAAGCCTCGTGACGCTCATCCACTCAAAGTTGCCGGACACGCGTGAGCACGCGGCTTCGGTCCTCTCTGCGTTGGCCGTGTCACGAGGCAACAACAAGAAGATGATTGTGCAGGCAGGGGGTATCCCGGCCTTGATCGCGTTGCTCTCCGACACGCGTGTCTTGACGCAGAGGCACGCCGCGTGCTCGCTGTGGGGCCTGACTGATGGGCCCGACGGCATCTACGACAAGCAAATCATCGAGTACATCGGGCTGCCGCCACTGCTACACGCGCTGCAGAGGGGCAACGACCAAACCTGCGGCTTTGCAGCCGCTTGCCTCACGAACCTCTGTCGCGATCCAGACGCGAAGCGGACCATGATCGAGCTGGGGGCGAGTGATGCACTCCTCGAGCTCGCGCGCTCACCTGCCACCTGGCTGCGCGGCCAGGCCATTAAGATGATCAACCTCCTTGGCATCTCGATTGCCAACTTAGACCACGAGCCGCCCCCTCCCTGGGCATCTCAGCTCTTTCAAAAGTCAGGCGGCAATGACGGATCGCCTGACCGCGGGAAGGGCAAGAAAACCGCGGCAGCTCATTATGAGAAGGAACGCATCCCGATGTCCATCACCGCAAAGCAGAAGTACCACTTCTTTAGTTTCCAGACCAACACGTACAACGGATTCTGGGATGAGTATTGGCCGCCTAACATCTAAGCCATCAATAATAATCGAGTATCGAGAAGCTCAAGCTCCTGCCAGCCACTCCTTCTCTGAGAAAATTGCGTACACGCCCCAACAATCGATTAGTAATGGCTGGCCAGTGGCCTGGGTTAGTCTGAGTTCTCCTGAATTTAGTGTTATCGAAATTAATCGATAGATCGAGAAACGATCGTAACTCGCCGACACGAGTCGAGTACTGTTCACCGTCGGATCGGAATTTGACCGGACAAGACCGTCAAACCATGCGATGAAAATCTGCAGACTGTGCCATGCGCCCCGACGGCAGCCTGCCGGGCCAGGAAATGTCATGCTTCGCTTACGTTCGTTTTCTGTAAGGTGAATGCCACATTCAGGGGGAGCAGACATGCGCGTACCCCGCTGCCGCTCAACGCACCCATGGGCTTGCCTTGAGACCAAGTGCCTTGACGAGTGGGTTGGCAGTGAAGGCATCGGCGAGGGCCTTGTTGACCGCACGTCCCGCGACCACCTGCGGTTCATCGTCGCGGATAGGGATCACTATGTGCTGCCGGCCCATGCCCACCCCGAGGTGGCCGTTGCGCGCGAGCGCATTGCTCGCCTCGAGGCCGCTCACGTAAGCACGCTCTTGACAGAGGCCCTTGGCACCGTGCTCGCGCTCGCCCATACGCACCCAGTCACCCGCGCAAACGAGGTTGCTCACCGGCGTTTGAAGTGGCGGCCTCTTTCGGTAAGAGCCTGGCGAGAACCATGTGACAGCGCCGGGGAAGCGCTGCACGTACGAGTCGACGAGCTTCGCTTCACCAAAAGCGCTCACGGCGACGGGCAGCAGATCCTCCATGAGGATGCGCGTGAGCTCTTCGTCCGGCAGCGCGAGCAGCGCACCCGCGTTGTAAAAGTCGCACGCTACCACTGAACCCTGAGGCTCCGCATTTCCCCACAGGAGGGTCGGGTTGTCATCCTGCAGCTGATCGAGCATGAAGAACGTGCCGCCCGCGCCGCGCAGCTCCTCGAAGCGCGAGAAGACGTTGGCCGGCGTGCGCGTTGGCACGGTGCGGTCGAGCCAGAGGCGAACGGAAATCACATCGATCGCGTCGAGAGACGCGGCTGCACAGAGCTCAGGCGCACGGCGTGCCAAGGCTGGGGAGCCTTGCACCACTGACTTCATGCCCTTGGCACCGAGGGCGAGCACGCACCCGGAGAGTCCCTCGAGAGAGCGTTTCTCGCCGGTGGCCCGGTCGGTGTACGTAAGCCCGCTCACCTGTCCAGTGCCCGGGTCGAGCTGCAGCCCGGAGACGAAACTCCCGCCCAGCACAGTGAGTGCCGCCTCCGCCTCTGGAACAGCGACCACCTCGCCGGCCGTACCCTGGGCGGGCGGGATGGGCAGTTTGTATGAGGCGAGCTTGTCGGCGAGCGGCGCGAGGATGAGCTCAGTGATCGACTTGGATTTGATCCAGCGAACGTCGAATGCGGTCTGATGCGCGAGAGCGTAAAAGTAGAGGAGCTCCATAGCGACCGCAGCCGAGAGCTCCTCGGGCGGCTTGAAGAGCCCCACGAGCAGCGTCGGCTTGATGAAGTCGTCCACCATCCGCTTCGAGATGCCCATCTTGATAAAGAGCTGATGCGCCGACATGCGGTCGTACGCCTCAAACGTGGTCTCGTCACGCACGAAGTCGAGCATGCCGTACAGGAGGCCGAGCATCGTGACGCGGTCGGCGATTGGAACGCGCTCGAAGAGGTCCACGGTGGCCACCACCTGCCCAAGCGGCGACGGCAGCTCGGGGATCGTCTGGCCGAAGATTTTGGCACCCTTGGAGAAGACCGGCGCCGTCGCCTCGAGGCCGTCAGGCGAGTAGAAGCTGCTGTTAGTGTAGTCGGTGAAGACGGCGTTCTCATCGAGGCCGAGATCAGAAGTGACCAGGCTGACGATGTTTGGGTAGTCCATCCAGAAGCCACGCGTGCCAGCCTCAAATGGCTTGCCCGTTGGCGTCAGGAAGGGCGTCTTCCCCGTGGGATCCGGCACAGCATCGAGCAAGGTCACCTTGGCGCCGTTCTCAATCAGCGCCTTGGCCGCACCCCAGCCACTCCACCCGCCACCCACGATGGCAATATGGGCCGGCGGCTGCAGCAGCGCCGCAGCGTGCGTCGCTGCGTATAGCGTCCAAAACATAAGGGTGACCGCTGGGGAATCCTCAGTGGTATTTTCCATGAAACTGCGCGGATTGCTCAAAACATTGTACATGTAGTGGCACAGGAAGTTCCGAGGACAACACGTTTGTCATGTTTTCTCACTTCCGTGACTTTTCCAGGAATCGCGATGAAGTTCGTGCTCGGCGTGCTGTGTTTATCGCCTATGCATGCCTACGCGCTTCGCCTGCCGCCGGTAAGACCGGTGATCGGTGCGATCAGTCTCTTCACGTCGAGAGCTGCACATGCCATCGCCGAAGCCAGCGTCGACGCGGCGCCCAAAATGACCTTTGAGCCGCGTGGGATCACCACTGAGGACACCGTGGTCTTCATCATAGGCTGCGTGCCGTTCGTATGGGCAGGCGTGGAGTTCTGGCGGCGCATCGCGGTTGGAGATCCGTTCGGCACTGGGTCCGATTCGGTCATCATCAATGACTCGTCGGGCAATCGGCCGACGCCATTGCGGCGCGTGCTCGGCACAGATGCCATCATCACTGCACGCATCCTGTTTGCGCTCGCGTTTGCATCCGGCGCTTTGGTGCTGATCGCTGGAGTCGATGTTCTAGGAGTATAGTGACGCAGGAGGCCAGTACCGAGCTGGTACCGAGCTTCCCGGAATGTGACAGATCGAGCGTACGGTATAGTGAGAGGTGTCAGAGGAGCGTGCCGAAGAGGAAGAGCGCCACTGGGCACGCACGTCGCTCACGCGCGGATGAACTTAGACTGCACCACTAACGAAAGCTTATCTTTAGTCGCACTCCCAGTCGGAGCCTCCTCGTCGACGACAGATGGATGCCCCCGTCTCTCCTCCAATCTAGTCTCTCTTCGAGCTCCCTCTCCACCGGCTGCAGCGACACGTCAACAAGAACAACGTGGCGGTGGATGCACTCAGCTGAGGTGGCAGACGTACGGAAGACCACGCGGTTCCGCCCGGCAAACGGCAAAAAGGCTATCTGGCTGCCTTCCGCCTGCTCGGACAGCCACGCGCAAAAATCGTCATACGTTCGGACTGGCTTGCCGCAAGCGAGGCGCCGGGTGCTGAACACTGTCGGAAAGACACAGCAGGGGACCACAGCAAACGGCTTGCCAAACCGTCCAGCGGCCGCGACCAGTGCCTCTGTGGCCTCGTCTGAGTGCAGCCCCACAAGCATGGAGCAATCTCGAAGCAGAGCGTGACCCTCGGCCGTCTCCTCAAAGGAAGCATCAAGCCGCGCGCGAACATGTCGGTAGCAGCCGCGTTCCGGATGCTTACGAAGATGCCTTATTTGGTTGCTCTTGAGCTCGACGGCTCGAGGCTCGAGCAGAGTGCATGGAATGCCCAGTCGGCAGTGCAGCTCGAACGAAAGACCACCACGGCCGCCAGCAACGTCGACGACCCCAGCCCGTGCACGAAGTGCTGTCGCACCGAACGTGGCGAGCAGCCAGCGCGCAAACTCAATGAAACGGCCACCGTGTGTAGATATTTCTGCACTCGAATGCGGGTCATCGGGGTGAACATTGGCCGCGACGTCCGTTTGGCGCTGGGCAGTCGCCTTTGCTACCCGCCTATCATCAGCGGCCGAGCTCGTGTGGTGCCGGAATGGGCATCCGCGATGCCTGCACGTCTCGCCGCGCGCCCACATCTTGCAGATGCGGGCTTGTTTTTGTGGTTGCTCGATACAAGGCCCACATTTTTCCATCACGCTCCATCGGGACTCGTGCACTCCGTGCGTATGGCGTGCGCGGCGAATGGCCGTGAAACGGACCTTTTTATGGAAAAAGAGGACATCTCTGTGGTCCGCCTCTGGCGTTGTGTCCCTGACGGCAGGACGAGGGGTTTCGTCACGGGTTATCAAGGATTCCTGCAAATTCCAATCAATCTCGAAAGCCCGCACCGCGAGTCAGACACATGATGCGCACATGCGCCTCTTTATTACCGTGCATGCTTTTCCCTCCGAGCTCACCTCCTCGCTGCTCGAGCATATGCGCCTCCGAGTGGCGCCTGGCTACACGGCTGGCGCGGCGCTCATCCGGCGGGCTCGACCGCGTAGAGCAGCAAACGCTCTTGGAGCCGTCCGACCCAACTTACGTCGTGCGCACCATAGAAGTGACTCTGCCAATCGTGGGTGGTAGCCTTGGCATTGAACTGACTGAGCTGGGTGGGGCTGGCTACAGCAACGACGGATCTGAAGCGAGTGCTGCTCTCGTTGTCGTCACGGGCCTTGTGGAGGGCCGCAGCGCTGAACTGCATCGTGGCACTGCTGACGACGCAGGCTCCAGTGTGCTGAGTCAGGTGGTGAAGATCGGCGATACCATCGTGGGCGTGGGTGGTGAGGAGGACCTGAGCAACGGCTGCATCGTGACGGAGGGTGCCTCCTACGAGGCGCTCATCGAGGTCCTAGGCAATGCAGTCGCGAAGGCGAATGGCCGGCCGCTTACTCTGCTGCTGAAACGGATGGTGCCCTTGGGGCGCGCGCTCGTGACGGCGCGCAAGCCTGACGGCACCGAGGCGCAGTTTGTCGCGTACAATGGCGAGAATCTGCGCATGCGGCTCATTCGTGAGGGCCTCGCGCCGAATGACATGAGAGCCCAGCGCTACGACAATAAAGCGCCGGGCTCTGGCACGTGCGGCGGCAACGGCCTATGCGCCACGTGTGTGATCAGTGTGCTTGCGGGCGCCGAGAACCTCTCCGAGAAGCGGGCGGGCGAGCGCCAGCTCTTGCGCAACGTGGCCCGGTGGCGACAGTCGTGCCGGACGCGCATCAAGCTCGACGACGGCGAGGAGGCGACCTTGACGATCGCGCTCTCTCCTCGGTCACCGCGCGAGCTGCTGCGTGCCACACTCTCATGATGAGTAGCAAGCACGTTGGAGAGAGGTCACCGCGTAAGGTGTCGTGACAACTGTCGTTCACGTCCGTCGGAGACACCGTCGGAGGCACCGTAATTTACCGAACGCGCCGTTTTGGTCACATGCAGAAAAAGTCAATGGCGGACCGCGGCGTCCCGCAGCCACCACCGCCAGTGCCAGGGCAGCGGCTGACCAGATCGGCACCAGCGGGATCTGCGACCGCTGAAGGAATCAACATGCTGAAGCGCGGCGCACCCGCGATCAAGTTTGGCCGGAACGGGAAGGGTCACGAAGCTGTCTTCCGACTCTCCCAAGACGAGACGGTACTTAGCTGGGAAGACAGTCGCAGTGGACTCGCCGGCTCGCTGTCCAGCCTGGCAGGGTCGGTCATGGGCAAGAAGCGGTCGGTTCGCATTGCCGACTGCGCATCGCTCTTAGTCGGTGCCGAATCCGAAGTCTTCCGTCGTAGCATTGAGGGCGACGGCGACGTATCGCTATGTCTATCGCTGCTCATCGACTCGACCGACGAGTCCGGGAGCAAGGAGAAGGACTCGCTCGACGTGCGTTGCACCGACGACGTCTCCTTCGCGCACTGGGTGGCGGCGCTGCACGTGCTGCTCGCCGACGCGGCCAACGCGGCCGCCGGTGGTATGGGCGCAGAGCAAGAGCGGCGGGAAAGGGCCCTGGCCCGTTCGGCTCCCGAACTGCATAGAGAGCTCGTCGACCGCGAGGCTGCCGCCGAGGCCGAGCTTCGAGCCCAAGCGGAGCGCGAGGCGGCGCGGTGGATGGGGAAGATCGAGGCGTCGCCGGCCCAAGCACCGGCGCGAGCGCCGGAAGAGGACGAGGAGGTGAGCCTCGAGGGGGCGCCCGAGACGGCGCCAGCGCAGGAGGTGACGCCCAAGACGGCGCCTATGGAGGCGAGCCATGAGGGGGCGCCCGAGACGGCGCCAGCGCAGGAGGTGGCGCCCAAGACGGCGCCTGTGGACGCGCCGGGGGCGAAGGGTAACGAGCCGCCACAGGCCAGCTCAACGATGCCGGCTGACTCGCCGGATGAGGTAGCGGCGGCGGAGAAGGAGACGGCGGAAGTGGAGGTGGCGGCCAAGGCGGCCGTAGCAGAGGCACTGGCGACGGCGGCGGCGGCCGAGGCGGCGGCGGCCGAGGCGGCGGCGGCCGAGGCGGCGGCGGCGACGGCGGCGGCGGCGGCTGAGGAGACGGCGGCCGAGGAGGCGGC